>VXBP01009754.1:565020-578342 GCA_013400115.1 Rhinopomastus cyanomelas
CACAGTGGCCAGACCAGGGCACTAAGGGCCACAGCCACTCTGCCCTTTAACACCTCCAGGGATGGGGACTCCACCGCTGCCCTGGCCAGTCCATTCCAGGCTCTGATCACCCTTCCCAGGAGGAAGGGCTTCCTAACATCCAACCTAACTCTCCCCTGGTACAGCTTCAGGCCCTGCCCTCTCCTCCTGGTGCTGGTTGCCTGGGAGAAGAGCCTGACCCCAACCTGACTACAACCTCCCTTCAGGGAGTTGTGGAGAGGTAGAAGGTCCCCTCCGAGTCTCCTTTTCTCCAGGCTAAACGTTCCCAGCTTCTTTGGCCTCTCCTTGGCAGACTTTTCCTCCAGTCCCTACTCCAGCCTTGACTAACCCGCTATAGCCCCTCAATNCTGTTTCTCCTCTGCACCCACTCCAGCCCCTCAGTCTCTTTCTTCAATTGAGGGGCCCAGAACTGCCCCCAGTACTGGAGGGGAGGCCTCCCCAGTGTCCAGTACAGGGGGAGAATGATATCCCTAGCCCTGCTGGCCTCTCTATTGCTGATAGAAGCCAGGATGCCATTGGCCTTCCCGGCCACCGGGGCACCCTGCTGGCTCCTATTCAGTGGGCAGTCAGGTCCCTCTCTGCCCGGCAGCTCTCCAGCCCCTCATCTGTAGCTGCAGGGGGTTATTGTGGCCAAAGTGTAGGACTCGCTTGGCCCTGTGAGACCTCATCCCATTGGCCTCTACCCATTGACCCAGCCTGCCCAGGTCTCTGTGTTGATTTCTGTTTCTAAACTATTCCCATTTATTTTTCAAATAGATATTTATGCAAATCAACCTTTTCCATTCATTTTTCTACTTTTATCTATAAACCTTTACCACCTACTTCCATATTTCTGCCTATAAACCCTTCCATATATTTATTTGTGTTTATAATTGATTCATATTTATGTCATTTACTTACACACAAAACTTTGCAACTGGAACTTCCAGCAGTCATTGGCTTCTTCTCCCTCCCACTCCCACCCCCTGGCACAGCCACTGGTGGAGGGTAGTAGGGGATGGGAGGGAATGTCCCGCACCTGTCCCAATACACAGAATTTGATTTAGATCTAATTTAGATCAACGTTGAAAGGATTTGGTTTTTTTGCATCCAGCACCTGACTGCAGCCCCTGGCCAAGCTGAGGGTGTTTGAGGTTGGCTCTGTTACAGAAACAGCATCCCAACCCCTATTTTTCAACAAGAGCCCCAAGCTGACGCAGCAGCTGGCAAGGAAAGATGCTGGGGGAGCTTCTGCTGCTGTGCTTCATCACCCAGCACTGGCAGCATCTGGGTGTCCCACTTGGCACCACTGGTGCGGGTTAGAACCACAGGATCATCAAGATAGGAAAAGACCTTTAAGATCATTAAGTCCAACCACCCACCCTACAGTCCCCAACCACTAACCCCTCTCCTCAAACACCCTGTCTGCCTGGTTGTTTCACCCCTCCAGGGATGGTGCCTCCAGCCCTTCCCTGAGCAGCCTGTTCCAAGGTCTCCCCACTCTTTCTTGGAAGAAGGAAGTTTTTCCTAAGATCCAATCGTATCCTTCCCTGGCACAACCTGACCCCATTTCCTCTTGTCCTATCATGAGTCCCTAGGAAGAAGAGAACTCACTCCAACCCACCTTACTCCAACCTCCCTTCACTGTAGAGAGCAGTGAGGTCTCCCCTCAACCTCCTCTCCTCCAGGCTGAACAGCCCCAGCTCCCTCAGCCTCTTCCCATCAGTCCTGTTCTCCAGACCTCTAACCAGCCCAGTTGCCTTCCTCTGCCTCCTCTCCAGCCCCTCTCTGTCCTCCCTGTCCTGCAGCGCCTAAACTACCTTCTCAACCTGTTCTGTTGGGAGGGGTTGGAGCACCAATCCCACTCAAGCTGATGAAGAAGGTTTTGGACCTACCAGGGGATGCTAAACCCCTGACCTGGTGCTTTTCCAGGAACATGGACCCACACACAACTGCTCCACATGCAGCCACCCTCTTGCAGCACTAGAAGGGCTCTGCTCCAAGCAGCAGTGCCGTAACCACTGCACTCTGTGTTTTCCTGCATCTTAGGGCAACAGCTGCAGGTCCAGCGCTAGTCACTTTCTTCATCACCATCATCCCCCTCCACACCATCCTGTGGTGTTTCATGGGGAGCAAAGGACTCGATTCTTTGCAGCACTACAACACCCCTGTCCCAACCCCATTTATTTATTCACCGCCCAGTCAACCTCACAGAGTATTTTGATTCCACTCAGCTAAGATTTTATTGCCTGTGGCCACACAGGAATCACTGCCGAGATCAGGATGGAGCAGCCCCATCACCTGCCAGATCGACATCCCGATCCCAGATCCCAAAGGGAATTGAGGAGGCAGCAGATTGGGCGCCGCTTGTTCCTCGGTGCTGCTGGCGAAACCCCACTGCTGGCACTTACCCCGCTCCGGAGGCGCCGGCTGCTGGGGCTCACGCATTCCTCGGCCATGCGATCAGCCCGGAAAAGATCGGGCTCAGCCTTGGGACCACAGCAGGGAAAAGCTGAGTGCTAACCCACAGGCCAGAGCTGCAGCCCAAGACAAGCTACAGCAAACACTTCTGGGGTATTAGGAGGGGTTTTAGGACATATGGGGCCACAGGAGGAACCTCTGAGGATGGGGGCCATGGGGTATTTTGGCAGAGATCCTCCTCCCACTGCAGAAGGATTTTGTGCCCCACAAGGGTCTGATGTAGCATTTGGGCTTTTATCAGTTACCTTTCCCACCCCAAGGTGCTCACGAGCACGTCACCCGGCCCAGGCTCCCTCCCTCTGGGGCCAGATCAACAGGCAATGACCACCCCACACCTCAGGGCTGACCCACAACCCCAATGGCCACCCCACACCCCCGGGCTGACCTGTAGCCATAGTGATGGCCCCATACCCCAGGGCTGACCTGTAACTGCATCGAGACATCAGAACCACCATTATCAGGGCAGGAAGGGAACTCTGGAGGGGAACAAAGAGCAGCTTCATGGGGAGACCTTTGCTTGGCTACCTCCAAACCACCCCAAAAGTCACAGCCTGAGCCATCCCACACCCCAACACAGCCCCAGCCCCAAACACCCCAGCTTTTAGCAGCTCCAGGATGGTCAAGCAACAGTGTCACTGCTCCAGTGGACACAGCTCTGCTCTGAGCTTCACTGGGGTTGGATCAGATGCTCAGCAGTGGTGGGACCAGTATCACACAGTTTCTCCCCAGCCAGTGCATGGTTTCTATGCCGGAGCAGTTGGAGCAGTGCTATGCCAGGTTATTAAGCCCATCAGTCACTGCCCAGTGCTGCACCAGCATCTGCATCATTTCAACATTTCCAGGCTTTGACAAGAACAACCCTGTGGTACCATGACCAAACCCCGAGAGAAGCTGGGAAAGTGCAGCCCCGACCCTGCAGAGCTCACAAATCCCAGCTTTGCCAGAAAAACCTGTGAAAATCAATATGCTGGAGGAAGAAGGTGCTTTGCCACTCTGCCCAGTACCAGTCACCCTCCTCACAGACCCCAGTTCCTCCCCCAGGAACAGCTTAATTGCAACAGCTCCTGCTTGTCCCTGTGTTTTCCTGCTCCAGGAGGCAAAAAGGAGTGGGTGGCAGATGGAGAGAGGGGATTCTGTCCTTCTGTTCTGCCCTGGTGAGACCTCACCTGGAGTCCTGCATCCAGCTCTGGAGCCCTGAACACCAGAAGGATGAGAAGCTGTTAGAGCGAGTCCAGAGAAAGCCCCTCTGCTCTGGGGACTGGCTGAGAGAGTTGTGGTTGCTCAAGCCTGGAAAACAGAAGACTCCAGGGGGACCTTCTAGTGACCTTCCAACCCCTGAAAAGGGCTGTTCCCAAAGACAGGGAACAATAGAATGAGAGGTCGTGGTTTGAAGATGGAAAAGGGCAGAATGAGCCTGGACAGGAGGAAAAAGTTGTTGATTCTGAGGGTGGAGGATCCCTGGAACAGGCTGCTCAGAGAGGTGGTGGAGGCCCCATCCCTGGAGCCATCCAAGATCAGGCTGGCTGGGGCTCTGGGCAGTCTGGTCTGGTGAGTGACAATCCTGCTTCGTGTAGGGGACTTGGACTGGATGCTTTTTGGAGGTCCCTTCTGACACATCCTGTGATTCAGCAAACTAGGGTTGATGGAGCATTGGTGCCTCTCCACCCCAGCTTCCCCTATCTGCCATCGCGGTATTGGGCCATCGCTGCCTACGAGGTGGGTGCAATGGGATCTTTGTTGTTCATTACTCACCTCACCCTCCCTATCTGTCCTCTGCCAGTGCCCTGGCTTGAACTGCCAGTTTCTCAGCGGGCTGCTGCCTGCCCATGCAACTACCCCAGAGTCTTTCCAGTGCCACCCTACACAAAGTTTCAGCAAACTGGGAGTACTGGGGAGCTGGAGGATGTTCAACACCCACAGATCTGATGTGTTACAGGGAACCTTCTTTTTCCCAAGGTCATGGTGGGGTAGTGGAATGGAATTCTGACAGAGGAGGCCCACGAGTATGACCAGAGGGTTGGAGCACCTCTCCTATGAGGACAGACTGAGAGAGTTGGGACTGTTCAGTCTGGAGAAGAGAAGGCCCTAAGGTGACCTTATTGTGGCCTTCCAGTGTCTGAAGGGGACCTACAAAAAGGCTGGGGAGGGACTTTTTAGTATATTAGGTAGTGACAGGACTAGGGGGAATGGAGCAAAGCTGGTGATGGGTGGATTTAGACTGGATGTGAGGAGGAAGTTCTTCACCGTAAGAGTGGTGAGAGCCTGGAATGGGTTGCCCAGGGAGGTGGTTGGGGCCCCATCCCTGGAGGTGTTTAAGGCCAGGCTGCATGGGGCTCTGGCCAGCCTGGTCTAAGGTGGGGTGTCCCTGCCCATGGTAGGGGGGTTGGAACTGGATGTTCCTGTGGTCCCTTCTAACCCAGACTGACTCTATGACTTGGTCTGGGTGATCCTGCTGTGACAGAGGATTGGACTAGATGATCTTTCGAGGTGCCTTCCAATCCCTAATGATTCTATGATGCTGTAAGATCCTTCGCAGCTCCAACCCTACAGCTCTCTGTGCTATAGGAACCAGCAGCCAAGTGTTCCGGATGCTGGTGTTGAGCATCCTGTGGGTCATCAGTGATCTGAGAGAGGAAGAAGCCACAAACTCCACAAGTTGTGTGTTCACAGGCCCAGAAGCTGCCTGGCCGCTGAATGCTGCATCAGGCTGCCTAGAGGTTGGCAAACACTGGGTGGAATGAGTTAACCCATAGGTCTCACTCAGGTGCCAGCACTGCTTCACCACCAACAGGATCAACAAGTTTCACTACTCAGAGTGTTTCCGTGAGGAGCTGGAGCACCTGGAAGAGGGGAAGGAGACACTGGGGAGTCACTTCTCTCCCATGGCACAGGGGTGTTGGGGGACCCTGGCAGGGTGTGGAGGTGACCATGGACCAGGACGGTGCTGGAGGAAGAGGTTGTCAGGCCTACAGCCTAGTGACCTTGGTCACAGCAAATCTGTCTGCAGCGTCAAACAAGGGGGAAAAGCTGCAGCTCCTCTTTGTGGGGAGACACAGCCCCCTCTGTAAATCATTAATAAGGGCCACTACGGAAATAAATGCTGGAGAGGTTTTGGTTCAGAGAGCAACCTCCTCTGAGGAAGACGGTTTCTTTATTAGGTATCAGCCAAACAGGAAAGGCAGGAGCTGAGATGCTGAGATTGCAGCTGCGAGGCTGCCGCCAGTGTGACTGGAGGGCAAATATATCAGCGTTCCGGGCTGAAACGTTCCCATCCCTCCCTAAGGAGTGGCCAGAAAACTGTGGCACAGTGGCCACAAGCAGCTCTGAGGCAAAAAGTTGCCTTCTGCATCCACAGGAGACTGGCAGGAGCATCGCTAGCACCCAGGGGGCCACATCCCGGCCCAGCCAATGGTGACCTTGGCTCACACTCGCCACATACTCAAGATGCTTGGATGCAAGAGCTGGAGGACTTTGAATTCATTAACCAGCCCAAGGTTGTGTGATGAACCAGAGCGAGAGCCAGGGACGGCTGGTTGGCAGCAGTTCAGTGACTTCTATAATGCAGCGCTCGATGCCAACGCCTTTCGCCGTGGCCCCTCGCTGAGCTCAGCTCCTCTTTCAGCTCAGCAGGTGCCAAGGCAGGGTCTGTCTCAAAGATCTGTGTGAGGTGGCAAGAAGATGTCACATGGAACAGCAGCATCTGCCCTGCTGCTGGCCCTCAAAATGCTATTCTTTTCAGTGGTGACACGAAAACCCATCACCGCAGCCCAAACATCCCTTGAAATTCAAAACATGAGTGTCTACGTGAGGTACAGGATGTAGTTACTGGAAAGATTGAAAGCCACAAGGATGTGATAGGGAAAAATTTCCTGGGGAGCAGGGACAGATCCAGATGGACCCGACCCCCATGGGGAAAGTATGTGCTGGCAGATGTTAATGGGATAAAAGCCCTGATGCTCCTTGGTCCCACTGGAAGTTCACAGCCACAGGGTTAGCGGCCGCTGGCTGTCAGCCCCCTGTTTGCAAAAGGAAAATGTGAAAAGCTCCTGGAGGCAAAAGCAGCAGGTACTACTGGCATGAGGGCTGCACAAACCTCTCTTCATGGGCAAGGGGCAAGGTCTCCTTCTGGAAACAGGTGTCGAGCAAATGTAACCCCCCAGGGAGAAGCTGTCAGCTCCACTGTGCAGAGACCCATATAACCCCCACTCTTGCACCCAAGGAGTCTGTTCCAGCTTTGAGCGGAGCTCAGAGGTATTTTGGGGCTGGTGTTGGCTCTGGAAGCTCCTCCGCTCCTCTCTGTCCCCAGCAGTGAAGATCCAGGTGCTGGAGGATGGTCCCCAGCCCCTTTCCCCATGAGGTGCCTTCACCTGGAGGGGGTTCCTGGGCTCAGGGACAAGCACTGCTGCAGCTCAGGGATGAAAAGAGCGATGGAGTCTTCTCAAACTTCAGTTAGTGGCTGTTAAGAGGATGGGGAATGGCTTCTTGTTAAAGAGATCTGGGGACCAGTTGCCCCATGTCCCGCTTCCTTGAAACTGCAGAGGCTGAGGCTTGGTGTAGGACAGACAAAGTGTTTCACCCACTCACCCGCTCAAGACCTGAAATGAGAGTGAGCCCCTACAAACCAGCAAACGATGCAGCGTTTGGCTGCAGGTTCCACAACTTTCCATCTCCTGAGAGATAAAACCTCCCACTGGAAAGGATCCTTGGGATGAAGCTGTTGCCTGGCCTTACAGTGTTACCCCATGGCTCCAGGTTAGTCACAGACACAGGGAGCCATCCGGGAGCTCAGCCCATTACCCACAGTTCAGTTTCCACCTTCTTAAAGCACCGAGCAAGTTTTCACCAAGTACAAGGGGCATCTGGGGCCCAGGGGGTCCTACACTGAGTCAAGAGAAGCTGGGGGTCCCCCTTCGTCTCCTAGAAGAAATACAAGTATTTCAGGCTTTATCCTGCATCATGAGTCACCAGTTTCCACCTCACACCCCACTGTTCAGACCTGCATAGGTGGGTTTTTTCCCTAACTCACACAATCTTAAACCACCCAACTAAAGAAACCAGCAGCAGGGGAGTGAAGGGAAGGAAAAACCTTCCTCTTGAGGCACCGCAAAGGCCTGAGCCAGTTAAACCACCGCGAGACGGAGGCTGGAGAACTCAACAGATGACTCACATCTTGACTTTTGTTTCAGTTTGTTCCCCTCCTGTTCTTGTTCATCTGTTTAAGGAGGCCACAGATACCTGCTCCTCGGCAAGAGGACAGCCGCATCCTGCACAAGGCGCCGCACCCCCAGTTTTATCGCTCTTCACAGGAGCTCCTGGGACCTGGCCTCACACTGCCCAACACCACGGGGCTCTGACTCACCTGCTTGGTCGTGCTGGAACTGTCAGCTCAGTCTGAGAGCAAGGCGGGTGCTCGAGGCATTAAATTCGGCCTCTGAGTCTGGAGCGGGAAGAGGAACAGAGTCAGGAGATGCCACTCACTCACCCTCAGCCCTTGGGAGCCAACACTGCCCCACAGGGTGAGGGCAAAGCTGCTTGTTTTCCCAGGGAGTGCCAAAGCAAAGGGGATTTGGGATTCCACATCCCAAACCCTTCAGGCTGGACAGATGTTAGAAACAAACCCAAGATAAAAAGCACAGCCATGCAGTAGCAGGAAATCTGAGTCATGGTGCCCACACCAAGGGCAAGTCTCTGCTCCAGAGCAAGTTCTCTGTTCCCAGCAGCCAGGTCTCCCCTTCCCGCTTCCAAGCAACAAGGGAAACATCGCTCAGGTCCATCAGGGCAGCAACTGGCTGTCCCAGATCCTGCTGTTTTGATGGTACAAGCTCTACTCTCATCCCAAGGGAAGACCATGGTGCTGGTAGGGCTAGTTTCCATCCAGGCACTATTTTTTCTGAGCCCTGTCCATGAAGAATTGCTGCCCTGTGACTGGGAGAACGATGAGTAACTACTGCACTGAGAGAGACAGGGGTCCACTCCTCTGCAGCCTTGTCTTCACACTCTGAGTCATTTTGTTAAGTCAGAGTACATTCATTTACTCAGCCACACCCTAACTGACAGCCAGGGTTGACAAAGCTTGGCCCAAAGGTGCTGGAACCCACAAAGAGGCTCTGTGGAGAATCTCACCTGGGTGGAGCCACCACCCAGCTACTCCCACCTGACTGGCCAATGTCTCCTGGCTGTTTCTAAAACCTCTGTGACAAGGGCAGAGTTTTGAGCTGCCTCACAACCCCCACCAGCCCCTGCCCAAGTGGCCCAGTTTGGGCTGGGATCCCAGTTGGCAGGAGGTTCTGGTGACAGCTGCTTCTCCCCGTGCTAGCAGGACAGTAGCTGGTTCAGTAACCATAGCTCCTCTGCTGCCTGCCACTGAGGTGCCCCCCTCTTCACATTCCCTGCTGAGTCCTTTCAGCGACTTGCTTGAGTCCCACTGAGGTGCCAGCAATGCCCCAGCGTCACATCTGTCACTGCACCACCCTTTTGTCCATTGCTGCGCTTTCTACACCAACCTAATACCATCCCTTCAGCATCTCCACTTGGAGGATGGACCTGGGTCACCTCCCTGAGTTCAGTGGGACCGGCGCCGAGGCTGTTGGCTAAAAGATGGTTTAAAAAGTAGCAGCAGAAGGCTGCTAACCTACATCCCACAGGAATCCTTCAAACCCCGGAGACAGAGGGCACAGACTTCTTGCTGAGGGCTCTACTGCAGTCCTGTGCTCTGGTAATTGAAGTAACGTACGAGGAGAGCTCCGCTGTGTAATTGCTTTTATTGTTGTTGTTTTCTGCTTAATTAGTTCTTTAACCAACACTACAGCCAAAACCCGAGAACACACACAAATTCCTGCGTGAGTTGGGAGTTCAAGGGAGATCACGGTCTACAAAACTCATTCACTTAGGGGGACACAATTCAACGCCATTCAGAACTCACTCCATCAATTCACACCAACACCAAGCAACACACTTCAACTCAGATTCTCGTGGGTTTTGTTGGGTTGGGTTTTTAAACCATGGGAATTCTTAAGAGATTGTTACTTGATCCTACAGGCTACATTCAGCGCCCTGATAACCACGACATCATGGAAAGGGTTCAGCTAAACCCAAGCAAAGTGAAACATTTGTGTCTTTTGTTCATTAGCAACGGCAGCTCTTTATTTTTGATGTCTCAGGAACAGGGGTGGGGTTTTTTCCCCTCCTGTCTACCCCTCCCCACCCCACCAAAAAATAAGACATTTAAATTAAAAAATAATAACTAAATCCAGAAGCACAACCAAAGTTTCCTAATGAAAAGAGAGTAACTAAGCTCCTAAGGAAATACAAAACTCATGGATTCAACTTAGGAGATTCTAGTAAAGGAGCTAAAGGAGAAAACAGTGAATCAGCCAAGATGGACATTAGTGAACGTTGTGGTGTTGACTGACATGTCAGAAAAGTTCAAAAACCACTAAAAAGAGCTTCAAGTTTTCCAGTTTAGGCATTTACTTTGTGCTTGGCTAGTTTTATTTATGCTCCAGAAGAAAACAGTTAACCATAGTCTTGTAAATGTTGTAGTTGTTATACCACTGCACCATGGGTTAAAGTTAACATCAACTCAAAGAAAACCAGAAAACCATCCAAAATTAAAGGTAGAAAAGAGAGCAGTGACTTCCCACCAGCAAAACATCAAAGCCTGGAGTGACAAATAACCAGCTGAAGGTTTAGTTATTCTAACACAAATTCTTTTGGCTGCTCTCTTGAACTGAGGGATTAATCAATCAAATCAATCAATCAGTGCTCTGTCTTCTACCCTTTGCAAAGCCGTTGGGTCCCCACAAGTCTTTTGCAACCATATTCTAAAGGAACTTGTTGGTTTTAAGTGATCCAAACCATTCAATTTCAGAGGTGAACCCCAAGTGTTTTTCCCCTTCCCGTACATCTTTGGTTAAGAGCTCCATGTACAACGTAGAGTCGACACTGCAGAAATGTAGTGTAATGCCCCCGGTTTCTTGTAAAACTTGATGAAATCAACCAACCAAACCAAAAAATAACGCCAAAAGAGAACTAAGACAAAAAAAAAAACAAACCATTTTCTTCTGGTTTTGTAGCATACATTCCTAGAATTCCCCCATGGAGGTTTAACTCCACGAGGAAATCTGAAGTTAATCCTTAAGGCTGAATACGAACTAGCTGCTTTAATGGTTTTGTGCACCCAGCGTTAACACTTGAGTTTTTACAGCAACACTTCTTCTGGGTGGGGTTTGGATGTCTGACCATTCACAGCCCCAAACCGCAACTCCGCAAATGAGCTTCTTGCCCTTTAACAACTAATTATGGAAGTTTACATTCATTGTCATAGACTCTTTCTCTCCTCCCTGCTCTCATTAGTAATTACTCAATGGGCTTCTGCCTTCCAACATCATCCCCTCCCTACAGCACCACAGCAACAACCCAGGCTGCACTCCTCATCCTCTCCAGCCTTGCAAAACTGAACCGCCAAGGGATTTCCTCAAAATGGCCATGAGCAGAGTCACCGAGCTCCAAGCACAGCCCTTCACAGACTACAACACAGAAAAGAGAGACTAAAAATAACTAAACTACTCTCTCTCTCCTACAAGCAGGTCAGAAAGAAACAGAAACCTTTCTAAGGTTTAGGGGAAACAGGCAAGTTGGTGCAAGATTGGTTTGGTTTTTGCCTGAGCATCCACAATTTTAACGTAATACTTGCTGCAACACTCACGTTATTGCTGCATTTAGTGGGAGGAACTCATCCTGCACTGAATCGGAGACTGACACAAAACCACAGCTAAACGCCACTGAAATCTGCGATGCAAGAGGAGAAAAAGTCAAAAAGAACCACCTGAAGAGCATCTACCAGGCAACTCTGAGCTCATTCACTGCCAGCTGCTACGCAGAAGCGGGGCAGGGGGAGCAAAGGAGAAACTTATTTGCATTCCCACCGATGCAGGATGATGGTTCAGAACTCATTTCACAGCAGTTCCACCGTTCCCCACACGCTGCCCCGTGAGCACTTTGAACAGGTTACGAGGGCCTTCTCACTATTGGCCTGCCCAGTGCAGGCAAAGAATTTGCTGAGATATGAAGCCAGACTGAGAGTCAACTACTGAGTTACAGATTAACCAAACTCTTTTTTTCTTTAGAAAAAAAAACAACCAAAAAAGTCCTTAATATAAAAAGACAGACTGCAGTTTGATTTGTAAGCAATCATTTTCAGTTTACTAGATGAAGGAGACCTATCAACATATTCCGCATGAATGCAAAAAGGTAGCAATCTACAGCAAGAGAGAAGAATAAAAATAAAAATAATATATAGATATCATCGAAAAAGTTGAACCAGAAAGCATACACTGAAAACAAGAACCCCTCCCCTAGTCACCCCCCCAAAAAAAAAAATCAAAACCAGCTTAAGGGATATTGAGAAGAAAAAACACAAAGAAACCCAAAAAAATAAAGAAAAAGTGGAAAAAAAGTAGTTACTTAGCAAATCTACAACGTGTCCTTCTTTCCCCTGTTTGCTGGAAGTCTGCCATAGCATCTAGCGCCTGTGTTCATGTCCCATTCGGAGATTAGAGCATCCTACCGCCAAGCGAGAAGAGTTAAAACAGGAATCCAGTCCAGTGTGCAGAAGGAAAGGGTGGTAACTGAAGAAAGGTGATCATAATCCTATGGATGCTTTTGTTTTTTTAACTTTTCAGTAGAGAATCATTCTTCTGGAAAGCCTTGTGGGTTATTTTTTATTTAATTCTTTTTTTTGTGTTTGGTTTTTTAATTTTTGTGGGGTTTTTTTCTCCTTTTTTAATTCTTTGTAGACTAAATAGTTAATTCTCTCATTAGGATTTATAATTGGATGTTAACCATGTCAGCCCTTCATAGAGTCCATCCCCTGTAGTAGCACAGGAGGGCTGCACGTACCAATTCCTATCCCTGATTCGGGTCAGGCCCAGTTTCTCCTGGATTTCATGGGGTTTCATGGCATCAGGCAGGTCCTGCTTGTTGGCGAAGATGAGGATGATGGCATCCCGCATCTCCCTGTCGTTGATGATGCGGTGGAGCTCCTGGCGGGCCTCGTCGATGCGGTCGCGATCGGCGCAGTCCACCACAAAGATGAGCCCCTGGGTGCCGGTGTAGTAGTGCCTCCAGAGAGGTCGGATCTTGTCCTGGCCCCCCACATCCCACACGTTGAACTTGACGTTTTTGTAGGTAACCGTCTCCACGTTGAAGCCCACGGTGGGGATGGTGGTGACAGACTGGCCCAGCTTCAGTTTGTAGAGGATGGTGGTTTTACCGGCTGCGTCCAGCCCCAGCATCAGGATCCGCATCTCCTTGTTGCCGAAGATCTTGGACAGCACCTTGCCCATCTCGGCGGCATCCAAGGGACCCGACGCCTCCGGACTGAGGTGGGTTGGGTGGTGGAGGTGGTTGGGGGTGCTAGGGGTGCACCGACCCACCCGAGCAGAGCGGGAGGGAGCGGGACGGGGGTGGCAGGGTAAGGCCGGGCAGGGCTTAGCGCCAGCCGCGCATGGGGCGGCTGCGGAAGGAGCTGGGGCGGAGGGGGGTGGGGGTGAAGAGAGAGAGCCGGGGAGGGTGTGAGAAGGCCTGGCGGGGGTGAGGAGACGCCTGGAAAAGGGGGATGAGGTGGGGGGTAAGGAGAGGCCTAGGTAGGGCCCGGTGCCGGCGTGAAGCGGGGCTGGGCCTGGGTTCGTCGTCGTCGGGTCGGCCCGGTTTGCTGCCTCAGCTCATGGATGCCGGCTCGGAGGGCGGCGGCTCCGCGTCCCGGCCTGCAAAAGGGACGGAAAAGAGCTGTAAGGCGGGGAAAGGGCTCGGGGGGCTACCCC
>VXBP01009754.1:588712-675208 GCA_013400115.1 Rhinopomastus cyanomelas
CTGGCCATGTGCTGTTCCTGCTATGCAGACACTTTGCCTTGAGGATGTGCAGCCTCCATCTCCTCCTGCCTGTGAGCCTTAAGCCTTTATCCTAATGCCTTTAGCCCAAACTCCAGCTGTCACCAACAGCTATTCCTTAAGTAGATAATGGGGCCCAGAAAAAGATGTCTGTCTGTCCTGTGCAGCACTGACACCTTTGAGGGCTCTGCCCCTGTACTCTGCACTTGTGAGAGTACACCTTGAGTACTGGGTCCAGTTTTGGGCACCACAGGATAGGAAGGACATTGAAGGTCTGGAGTGGGGCCAGAGAAGGGCAACGAGACTGGGGAGAGGGCTGGCAAACAGGTCCTATAGGGAGCAGCTGAGGGAACTGAGGTTAGTCTAGAGAAGAGCAGGCTGACAGGAGACCTTCTTGCTATCGACAGCTACCTCAAAGGAGGTTGTATTGAGGCTGGTGCTGCTTCCTTCTTCCAAATTACTAATGATAGGATGAGGGAAAATGGCCTCAAGTTGTGTCAGGGGAGGTTTAGATTGTGTCTTAGGAAGAAGGTCTTTCCTGAGAGAATGGCTGGGCACTGGAACAGGCTGCCCAGGGAGGTGATGGAATCACCATCCCTGGAGGTGGTTAAAAACTGAGTAGCTAGAGCACTGGAAGCCGTAGTGTAGGGGTTAGGGAGCTGTTGGGCTGAGGGCTGGACTTGCTGATCCTAGAGGACTTTTCCAGTCAGGATGAATCTATGATTGTGTGACTCCAGGCTTGTGCAGCACTGGGAAAGACCTTACTTTTCTGAGCTGGGATTGTCCTGTGGTGTTGTCCTGTGTGCATGGGAGCTCCAATAACCCGAGTTTGGCAGTCTGAGAGAAATGTTCAGAAACCTCTGCAGCTGCTGCCTCTGGGTCTGGCCTTGGGCAGGAGGTATGTTTTGAGGAAGAGGACGGATGTTCCTGTCTGGAACTGAGACATGATCTCTGCCACCACAGATCACTCCAGGGTGGTGCTCAGAGTGTCTGAAGAAGGACAATGAACTTAGTTTTTTGCCTTCCAAGAGCTTATCTCGGCCTTTCTGAAGCTAAGTATTGAGTTGAATCCTCACTGGAAGAGTTACCTTTTGCTCTCTGTTCAATGCTCCTGCCATGCCCCCACTGAAGCAGGAATACATCCATGGTGAGGCTGGAGAGCTGGACCTAAGCTGGGGGTTGGGGTTTGTTCTGCATGCGGAATCAGAGAGTCACAGAAAAATTCATGTTGGGCAAGAGCTTCACGATCATCGAGTCCAACTCTTAACCCAACTGTCCCAAGGCTACTGCTAAACTCTGTCTCTGAGGTCAGGACAGTCACAAGCAGTGTCCCTCAGGGCTCAGTTTTGGGACCGGTCTTGTTTAATATCTTTATCAATGATCTGGATGAGGGGATCGAGTGCACCCTCAGTAAATTTGCGGATGACACAAAATTAAGCATGAGTGTCGATCTACTGGAGGGTAGGGAGGCTCTGCAGCGGGATCTGGATAGGCTGGAGTGATGGGCTGAGCTCAATTGTATGAGGTGGAACAAGGCCAAGTGCCAGGTCATGCACTTTGGTCACAACAACCCCCAGCAATGCTACAGGCTTGGAGAAGAGTGGCTGGAGAGCNTCCCTGGAGGTGTTTAAGGAACGAGTGGATGCGGTGCTTAGGGATATGGTCTAGTGGTTAGACACTAGGAGAAAGGGTTGGACTCGATGACCCTGAAGGTCCTTTCCGGCCATGATGGTTCTATGATTCTATGACATACAGCTGCTTGATAAGAGTCCAGTGCAGAGCCACAAAGATGATGAAGGGAATTGACCATCTCCCTCCTGAGGAAAGGCAAAGGGACCTGGGTCTCAAGTTTGGAAAAAAGGAGGCTGAGGGGTGACCCCATTCGTGTTGATCAATATGCAAAGAACAGGTGTTAGGAGGATGGAGCCAGGCTCTGCTCAGTGGCATCCAATGATAGGACAAGGAGCAATGGGTGTGAGCTGGAACAGAGGAGGTTCCACATCAGTGTGATATGGAACATCTTCCCAGTGAGGGTGACGGAGCACTGGAAGGGGCTGCCCAGGGCGGTTGTGGAATCTTCTTCTCTGAGGCATTTAAAACCTGCCTGGCCATGTTCCTGTGCAACTTGATCTAAGGCATCCTGCTGTGGCAGGGAATTGGACTAGATGATCTTTTGAGGTCCCTTCCAATCCTTAATGTTCTGTGATTCTGTGATTCTGCGATTTAACCCTCTCCCTGGGCAGCCTGTTCTAAGGCCTGAGGACCCTTCCAGGAAGAAGTTTCTCCTCAAGGCAAACCTAACTTTCCCCTGATGCAGCTTGAGGCCATTTCCTCTTGTCCTGTCCCTTGTTCCTTGTGAGAAGAGACCAACCCCCACCTCTCTTAAACCTCTCCAAACACCAGTGGCTGAGGCTCCAGCTCCCAGAAGCATCTCGTTATTCTGCTCCATTGGGTATTTACTGTCACAGCTCATTTGTGGCCTCAGCTCTGAGCTCTACTCTCTTAGGAAACCACCAGTGAATGAAGGGCCAGCCCTTTGTGAGGCGGATTTCAGAGCAAGGAGTGGGACATCTCTTATCTGCCCTTCAGTAAATGAAGCATTACCAACCATTATGCTGCCAGAGCTCCCCAGTGGCCTCACTTGGCTTCTAATCACAGAATCCCAGACTGGGTTGGGTTGGAAGGGAGCTCGGAGCTCCCCTAGCGCCAACCCCTTGCCATGGGCAGCAACACTTCTCACCAGACCCATCCCCACAGCCCCATCCAAGGCCTGGCCTTCAACACCTCCAAGGATGGAGCAGCCACAGCCTCCCTGGGCAACCTGTTCCAGGGACTCAGCACCCTCACAGGGAGGAATTTCTTTCCCAAGGCACTTCTCTCAGTTCCCCACTGCCACTGTGTCGCCAGGCAGAGCCCACACAGTCAAGGAATCTGAAAGAGCCTTGAAAACAGCCCTGGGGAAAGGGACAGCAAGGAGGTTTCTGGAGGGATCCCAAACCCACCTGGACTGTTCCTGTGGGATCTGCTCTAGTGGATCCTGCTGTAGCAGAGGGGTTGTACTGGATGATCACTAGAGGTCCCTTCCAAGCCCATCAGTGTGAGATTCTCATTGTGTATCAGGATCCATTAATGAGGTGTGGGCCGCACTGCCTGGGGTGGAGGAGCAGCGACCACATCTCACCGAGGGGTTCTCCAGGGAAGGAGCGAGGGAAAAAGTCTGGACTTTTTTAAAAAGGGAGGGAGGGAGCCCAGAAACACTCTAGATGTTTCTTCATCAAAGGGATGTCCTGGACCCCTGCTAGATCCCATGAGATACTGGTAACGACACCCAAATTGTGTAAGAAATAACAAACTGGGGGGCTGGGCGGTGCCAGCTGCTCTGGAAGGGGAACCCTTTCATCAGCCTGGCTTTCACCTCAGCAGCTACAACCCCGGAATATGCTGTGGGTGGGGGAATCAAGAATGGGGATGAGGAGGGGAGAAAAGGGATGAGGAGGGAGAAAAAAGGGAAAGAGAAGGATAAGGGGAATTAGAAGGGAAAAAAGGGGATCAAAAGGATTAGGAAACAGATTGAGAAGGGCAATAAAAGGAGTGGGAAAGGGACTGAAAGAGGGAAGAATGGGGCTGAGCAGGGGAAGAAAAGGACTGAGAGAGGGAAGAACGAGGATTAATAGGGGGAAAAGGGGATCGATCAAGAAAGGTAAGAAGGCAACTGAGAGGACAATGAAAGAGAATGAGAAAGGGGGACAAAAGAAATGAGTGGGGGGGAAAAAAAAGAGCCTGATAAGGCAAAGAAAGGGACTAAGAAGGCCAAGAAGAGAATGAGACAGAGGAAAGGGGATGAAGAGGAGCAAGGAGACTGTAAAGGTGGGAAGAAAGGGACTCAGAATGGCAAAAGAGAGCTGAGAGGGGGGAGAAAGAGGATGATAAGGGGGAAAAGGAGAATGATAAGGGGATAAAAGGGGGATAAGGGATTGAGAGGGAGAAAGAGGACAGATAACATGAAGAAATGAACCAAGAAGGGCAAAAAAGGGAGTAAGAAGGGGGAAAGGTGATAGAGGAAAGAAAGGAACTGAGAATGTGAAGAAATGGACCGAGAAGGACAAGGAAGAGACTGAGAATGGGCGAAAAGGGGGTCAAGAGGGGTAAGAAATGAACCAAGTCCATAAAAAAAGACTTCAAAAGCTCCCGCTCGGGTGCCCGCCCCCCACCCCGGTGTCAGCGCTGCTTAGGGCAGTTTTGCCGCCACCTGCTTCCGCCGGGCGCGGTGGCGCGCGCCTGTAGTCCCAGCTACTACGGGAGGCTGAGCCCGCCGGATCGCTTGAGCCCAGGAGTTCTGGGCTGCAGTGCGCTGTGCCGAGCGGGCGTCCGCGCTAAGGCCGGCATCAATATGGTGAGCCCCGGGGAGCCGCCGGGCCCACCAGGTTGACTAAGGAGGGGTGAACCGGCCCAGGTCGGAAACGGAGCAGGTCAAAGCTCCCGTGCCGGTCAGTAGCGGGATCGCGCCTGTGAATAGGCACTGCAGCGTAGCCTGGGCAACACAGAGAGACGCGGGTTCTTTTCTTACCTTTTATTACACACACGCGCGCAACACTGCGCCCCGCGCGCCCCGCACCTACACAACCACTCCTCACCCCCGCGCCGCCATACGACACCCCCTCACTAACGACTCCTCTCGTCTGCACACCGACACTCCACACGCTCGCTACCGCCTCCTCATGGACCGACCCGACAACCACGCTGCCTGCGCACGCGCGAGTGCCGACAAACACAACTCCCGTCGCAAACTCTAACACGCTTCTGCGCCTTGCACAAGTGCACCTCCTGGCTTCCTACTAAACACATTCTTTCACTTTTGTCTCCTCTCATCCACCTTCATGTTTGCCTTTACTGAATCACACACTCCTCTCACATGGAAAAACACTTCAACATCGGCACTTTCAACCGCGCCCACAGGGCCCCACTGAGGCCCAGCCCTCACCCCACAGCTTCGCAGCCCCTCAAGGAACGGGGACTCCACCGACGCCCTCCGCTGGCCGCTCCGTGCTCCCGCAGCAGAGCGAAGCGCTCGCAGTGTTTTGGCGCAGGGCGCGACCCGTCGCGGGCGCAGGCGCGCGGCAGCCGGTGGCAATTGAGGGCAGTACCGGATGGTACCGGGGGAACCATGAAGTCCCGCTTCAGCACCATTGATATCCGAGCTGCGCTGGCTGAGCTGCGACACAGGTGCCGCTAACCCCCACCCACCCAGCCCTCCAGGGGATGTAGAACCTAGGCAGGAGGAATTCCAGTAGAACGAGCAGGGTCTGAGCCCGCACCAGACAGAGAAGCGTGCGGGAGCGGCAGGACACGATGGTCTCTAAGGTCCCTTCCAGCCAGACTGGTTCTGTGAGGCGGCGGCGTGGTGCGCGGCCTGTGCTGGAGAGGCAGGAGCTCTGGGGCGGGGGCGCAACTAGGGTGTCGCAGGGGTTTGTGCACGTCAATACAAGAAGGGCATTGAGAGGCTGGAGTGGGGCCACAGAAGGGCAGCGGGGCTGGGAAAGGGTCTGGGGAACAAACCTTGTGAGGAGCAGCTGAGGGAGCTGGGGCTGGTTCGACTGGAGAAAAGGAGGCTGAAGGGAGATCTTATTGCTGTCTGCAGCTGGCTGACAGGAGGGTGGAGAGAGGTGGGGGTTGGTCACTTCTGCCAAGGAACAAGGAATAGGACAAGAGGAAATGGCCTCAAGCTGCCCCAGGGGAAGGTTGGGTTGTTCCTGAGGAGAAACTTCTTCCTGGAAAGGGCCATCAGGCCTTGGAACAGGCTGCCCAGAGAGGGGGTTAAATCTCCATCCTTGGGTGTGTTTCCCAGTCATGGAGATCTGGAGCTCAGGGACAGGGTTTATTGGTGGCTTTGGGACAGTTGGGTTAAGGGTTGGACTGGATGATTTTAAAGGTCTTCTCCATGCTAAGCATTTAATGATTCTTGCTTTGACTGAGCAACAGTTTCTCCATCTTGTGGTCATTCTACTTCCAACTCATCCCATTGATCTCTGCTGTCTCTTTAGTTGCTGGTTGATCATTTCTCATAACTTGACCTTCTGTCTGTTTTAATCATCACTGGGATTTATGTTTTGCAACCATCCAGCTGGTTTGTGTTTCGTATTTTCCAAAGCCTGTCTTTTTCTTTTCCAACAGCTTGTTGGGAATGCGAGTAAACAATGTTTATGATGTGGACAACAAGACCTATCTCATTCGCTTTCAAAAGTAAGAATCTCTTTAATTTTCCTCATGTTGTTACTGTCCCTACAAGAAATAGGATCCGTGTAATTTGATGGGGTCTGCCTAAACTTCAGCAAAGCATTTGACACAGTCTCCCACAGCATCTTCCTGGAAAAGTTGGCAGTCCATGGCTGGGATGGGTGCACACTGCATTGGGTTAAACACTGGCTGGGTGACCGGGCACAGAGAGTGGTTGTGAATGGTGCTGCATCCAGTTGGTGTCCAGTGACCAATGGTGTCCCCCAGGGATCAGTACTGGGCCTGGTTCTGTTCAACATCTTGACTGATTATGTGGATGAGGGGATCAAATCTATGCTCAGTAAATTCTCAGGTGACACAAGTTGGGGGGGGAGTGTCAATCTGCTGGAGGGCAGGAAGATGCTGCACAGAGATCTGGACAGGTTGGGTCAAAGGGCAGAGGCCAACGGGAAGAGGTTTAACAGGACCAAGGGCAGGGTACACTGTGGCCACAATAACGCCCTACAGCTACAGACTGGGGGATGAGTGGCTGGAGAGCAGCCTGGCAGAGAGGGTCTTGGCAGTACTGGGTGACACCTGGCTAAACAGGAGCCAGCAAGATGCTCAGATGTCCTGGAAAGCCAATGGTATCCTGGCCTGGATCAGCAAATGTGTGACCAGCAGGGCTAGGGATGTCATTCTCCTTCCTGTACTGGGCACTGGTCAGGCCTCCCATCGAGTACTAGGGGCAGTGCTGGGTCCCCCACATCAAGGAAGAGAATGAGGGGCTGGAGCAGGTGCAGAGGAGCAACAAGGCTGGGGAAGGGACTGGAAGGAAAGACTGATGAGGAGAGGCTGAGGGGCTGGAGGTGTTTAGCCTGGAGAATAGGAGACTCAGGGGGGACCTTCTGCCTCTCTACAACTCTCTGGAGGGAGGCTTTAATCAAGTGGGGATAGGGCTCTTCTCCCAGGCAACCAGCACCAGGATGAGAGGGCAGGGCCTGAAGCTGCCAGGGGAGCATTAGGTTGGATGTTAGGAAGCCCTTCCTCCTGGGAAGGGTGATCAGAGCCTGGAATGGACTGGCCAGGGCAGTGGTGGAGTCTCCATCCCTGTAGGTGTTGAGGGACAGACTAGCTGTGGCCTTCAGTGCCCTGGTCTGGCCACTGTGATGATGTTAGGCCTGGTCTGGGCTGGATGAGCCCAGGGGGCTTTTCTACCCTCAATCATTCTCTGATTCTGTAACTTCTGTTGGCAGGAGTGTAGCTATTCTCACTAGTTTTCAGTGCAATTCCATAATATTTTAATAAAATGGAGGGATTTTTACCCTGGAAGTTCTTAGAAAGTCATGATATAGCACAGAAAGCGTATAAAAGGCCAAAGGTATTGGTGTAAAGTGGGTTTTGTTGTTAACAGACCAGACTGCAAGGCCACGCTGCTGCTCGAATCCGGGATACGCATTCACACAACGGAGTTCGAATGGCCAAAAAACATGATGCCATCAAGTTTTGCCATGAAGGTAAACTTGGTGCAACTACTTTTTACTGGGATGGCTGTATACTGCAAAGGGATTTCCATGTTCTGTCCTTGGAGACTGAGTGAAAACAGTGGGAGGATTTGAGAAGGGGGAAGTAGTGGGAGGATTTAAGATGAGGGAAATAGGATTGAAAAAGGCAAGAAGAAAGTGAAGGGAGAAAAGGAGAACAGCCATGGGAGGAATCAACATCTGATAGTGTATTTCACTGTCAGAAGCCACAAGCAGGTCTGCATGCATCATCTCACAGAGGTTTTCTTTGCTACCGACAGTGCCGGAAGCATTTAAAGACCAGAAGACTCGTCAGCGTGAATCAGCTGGGGATAGACAGGATTGTGGACTTCCAGTTTGGGAGCGATGAAGCTGCCTATCACCTGATTGTTGAGCTGTATGACAGAGTGAGTGTGATGCTCCCTGTGAGCCAGGAGGTGAGCAGGACCCTTGCTGATGGTTTCTCATGGTGTTCTCGCAGGGTAACGTTGTCCTGACAGACCATGAGTACCTCATTCTGAACATCCTGAGGTTTCGTACAGATGAGGCAGATGACGTCAGGTTTGCAGTTCGGGAGCGATACCCAGTTGACAGCGCAAAGGTACCAGCACCCCTGCCCACCTTGGACAGGTTTGTATTGGATTCAGTCCACATTCCTCGGAGTTGTTAGAGGCATCAGGTTAGACTTTTCACGTATGACCTGCACTGGAGCACAAGAAGTGTCACTAGTAGGGCAAGGGAGGGGGTTCTTCCAGCCCTGCTCTTGTGAGACTTCGCCTGAAGTCCTGCAGCCAGTTCTAGAGTCCCCAGTACAAGAAGAAACTGGAGCTGTTGGAGTGAGGCCAGAAAAGGCCACGAGGATGCTCAGAGGGCTGCAGCCACTCTGCTCTGTGGACAGATTGAGGGAGTTGGGGCTGTTCATCCTGGAGAAGAGAAGGTTCCAGGGGACCTTAGAGCAGCTTCTGGGGCTACAGGAAAGCTGGAGAGGGACTTTGTACAAGGGACTCTGGTGATAGGGCAAGGTGGGTGGGTTCAAGCTGCATAAGGGAGATTCAGATGAGATCTGAGGCAGAAATCCCTCCCTGGGAGGGTGCTGAGGCCCTAGAACAGGTTGCCCAGGGAGGTTGTGTCTGTTCCATTCCTGGAAGTGTTGAAGGCCGGGTTGGATGGGGCTCTGGGCACTCTGGTCTGGTGAGAGGTCTCGCTGCCCATGGCAAGGGCTTGGCACTGGGTGAGCTCTGAACTCCTTTCCAACTGAAACCAGTCTGGGATTCTATGATTTTGCTTTTCTTTCTTAAAACTTCAATTTTGTTGTGGTTTCTAAGTGATGCAGTGAGGTTTTAAAACTCCTCATTGTCTCTCGCAGGCTGACTGAGCTCATCTGTAACGCACCCAAAGGGGAACAACTGAAGAGAGTCCTCAACCCACATCTTCGTAAGTACTTGTGTTTCATTAGAAAGGGGTCAATCCTCACAGTGCTTAGACGGTGCTGAAAATCCAAACCGTTTCATGCAGCCTTTTTTATCAGATGATGTTTGTCTGATCTGTGTGTGTTTGAAAGCCAGCATCTGAAAAACCATCCCCCATACTGATATGGTCAACCCCAGATGTTCTTGTGGCCATCTGCTTGCTGAGCAAAGCACCCTGGGCCCTGGTTTTCCTGACCATAGGAGCAAATTTGACTTTTGTGACTCTTTCTTTCCTTCTAAGAAGCTTCCTTGCTTGATGTAACCTTCTGTTTTGAGCTAAGAGTGCCTGTAGACCAGAGTTTTCAATCCCATGGGATAGTGTTGGGGTTTTTCCTGTTAATTTGTTGAATTCTAAGATTCTTTTCACCTACTCTGAGGTCACCAGCTTCATTCTCAGCTTGATGCAGCACCATCCCGGTGGTTGCTTTTCCTCATCCATGCTTCTGCTTCACTTGTTCTCAGCAGTCTTTGTTAAATTTGGTTTTCCATGGCCCCATCTTAACTCTTCAGGAATCTTTGTAGGGTCTTTGTTTTACTTTGCTGCTTCTCTGTACCCTGTCCATAGGGGGCTGCAGCTCTTTTGATTGACACTCATTTTAGGTTTGGCTTTGCCAGTTTTTTCCTTCCCTCCTTTCAAGCTGCAGAGTTTGAAGTGACACTGGGCTTCACCTTATCCCAAGCCAGGCAGTTGTTGAGTTTCCTCCACTCTTCAGTCCCAAATCTTCCCAACTTTTCTCTCTGGAACTGGGAACTCAAATCCCCTCCCTCTCCCCATTGGCAGCAGCTTCCCAGCTTGTTGAACCACTTCTTATTGCTTTGATGTGACTCCAGATCTCACTGTGAATGTTCTTCACTGCTACTTTTGTTTTAACAGCTTACGGGGCCACTCTCATCGAGCACTGCCTTATAGAGGCCGGATTGCATGGCAATGTCAAAACAGACCAACACATGGAAAGTAAAGGTAGGTGGGAAAAGATGGTTTAAGGGCTGAACTGCATTTTGTGTCTGTGAGATAAGGATGAGTTAACCCTTACACCTGGAGTTCTGACCATGTGGTTACACATTGTAATGGTTTTAGGGTGGGGACCAGCCTTGTTCACAGTAAAACTCGTAATTGAAACCTCAGGCTCCTCCTGTAGTCTAAATGACTTTATAGTGAGATGCTGCCTTAGACCTCAGGTGAACTCTGGCTGTGTAGAGGGACGTTTTACAAGAATCCAGTATGGAATTAGAATCAAAATCTTCCTTTTTGCATAGCAAACACAGTGGAGTTTGATCAACTACAGCTTTACATCTATTGAGAAATTATGGGTTTGGGTAGGAAAATCAGGATGGATTTTCACAGAATCACAGACTGTTAGGGACTGGAGGTGACCTCGAAAGATCATCCAGTCCAGTTCCCCTACCACAGCAGGATCCCCTAGATCCAGTCGCACAGGAACATGGCCAGGCAGGTTTTAAATGTCTCCAGAGGAGGAGACTCCACAACCTCCCTGGGCAGCCCCTTCCAGTGCTCTGTCACCCTCACTGGGAAGAAGTTCTGTCTCAGGTTGATGGGGAACCTCCTCTGTTCCAGTTCATACCCATTGCTCCTTGTTCTATCATTGGATGCCCCTGATCAGAGCCTGGCTCCATCCTCCTGACACCTGCCTTTTCCATATTTATCAACATTCACGGGGTCACCCCTCAGTCTCCTTTTCTCCAAGCTCAAGAGACTCAGCTCCCTCAGTCTTTCCTCATGAGGGAGATGCTCCACTCTTTAATTTTCCTGAAGTCTTTCATTTTTTCTTGTGTGTTTTCTGTTTTCCACAAATCAAAAGGATCTTTGGCTCCCTGCTGCGTTTTGGTGGTTCATAACTCAACCTTGGAACAAACAAACAGCTTCTCAGAGCTGCTGGTTTATGCTTTGCCTGCACAGTTGTAGTTTTATAAAGTGTTTCTATGGTCTCGGGGGGTTGGGGTTGCTTTTTTCATGGAAAAAACTGCTGATAAAGAAGGATCTTCCGCTCTGGATATTTTCAAAGATGCTTCTCCTTTCCTCTTTAGAAAACATTGAGAAAGTGCTCGCTGCTCTAGAGAAAGCTGAGGAGTACATGGCACTGACTGACGACTTCAGCGGAAAGGTGGGGCTCGGCCAGGTGCTTGGTCATCGCTTACACAAGGACTGCAGAATTCAACTGGTAGAGAGCTCGGAATTAAACACAGAGCTCAGAATGAAACTGGTAGGGATTGCTAACTTGAACTGGTAGGCAGGTATTGCTCAGCACCTGCTTTTTCCTGGTGTTGCTGGCCTCAGATTTTGTAGCGCAAGCTTGGGCTGCAGGTAGCAACAAGGAATAGAAGAGTCTTCCTTGGCTCTGTGGCAATTAAAGAATTTACAGACAGATGATGGAGGGAGCTGGGGCTGGTTAGTCTAGAGGAGAGGAGGCTGAGGGAGACCTCAGTGTCTGCAGCTACCTGACAGGAGGTGTCCTGTCTCAGTTGTTAAGAGAAGGAAACGACTCAGGTTCATGAGTTCACTTGGGGTTGAATGAAGGAGACTTTATACCACAGGGCCACAGGAAAGTCAAAGTTAGCATATTCAAAATTAGCATATTCAAAACTCAGAAGGCACAGAAATCACTGAAGTTACTGAATTCCCAACCCAAAGAGTAGAGGAAAGAAAAAGGGGAAAAGAGGAGAAGAGAGTTAAGGGGTCAGATCACCACTCAGTACTGCATGCTCTGGCTTTTGGCCCTGCCTGGCACTTTGGCTCCACAGATCTCTGGAGAAATTCCTCAGTTTCTCAAGCTGTCTTCTCTGTCAGTTTTAGGTGCATGGACAGCGGGGAGTGTGGTGGTGGTGATAGGTGATCGGTCCCTCTTTGCTCCCTCAGCTTTGCAGGTTTTTGGTGTCTCCAGCAGCCCTTGTGTTAGTCTGTGGTCCTAGCTACGGGCTGGGTAGGGCTGATGGTCCTCATGCATCATTCAAATCCCTCCTTTTATCCCTGCTGCCAGGGGTGTTTTTCTTCCCCCCTACCTAGCAGTCTGGGGACTTCATTCTCAGGGTCTTAGCCAAAGCACTGGCCAGTGAGTCCTTGAGAGAGAGAGAAGCTCCTTGTGTTCTCACTACTTCAGTGTAGTTTAGCAGATAGATTGGGAGAGCTGCAGGGCTACCTGCTACTCTCTGCTGATCCTTCCTGCCAGGTGCAGCCTCTCCCCTGCTCACAAATTATCTCCTCTTTGCTTAGAGTGGTTTGAGCTGCCTCGCTTGTTGTTAATCACAGTCTGATAGGAGGTTGGAGAAATGGACAGAGTGGGGCTGGGGAACAAACCCTGTGGGGAGCAGCTGAGGGAGTTGTGGTTGGTTAGCAGGGAGAAAAGGAGGCTGAAGGGAGAGCTGCTTGCTGTCTGCAAGTGCTTAACACGAGGGTGGAGAGAAGTGAGGGTTGGTCTCTTCTCCCAAGGAACAAGGGACAGGACAAGAGGATATGGCCTCAAGCTGCACCAGGGGAAAGTTCAGTTGGCCCTGAGGAGAAACATCTTTCTGGAAATGGACCTCAGGCCTTGGAACAGGCTGCTTAGGGAAAGGGTTGAATCACCATCCCTTGGCTGTGTTTCCCAGTCATGGAGATGCAGAGCTCAGGGACAGGGTTTAGTGGGCAGAGTGGGGTTGGGTTGATGATCTTGAGGTCTCTTCCAACCTTAATGCTTCTGTGATTTGACGTAGGTGTTAGAGTTGTGCTTTAGGGATGTGTAACTGTGCATTTGCCATGTCCTTTCAGGGTTACATTATCCAGAAAAAGGAGAAGAAGCCAAGCCTAGAAGCAGATAAACCGGCAGAAGAGATCTACACGTAAATATTCAACATGATTGAATTCTTTCTGCAGCACTCTGCAGTAACATTAATTAGTTTTTCAGGTGATGATGTCCCAATGTGTATTTTACAGATATGAAGAATTTCACCCTTTCTTGTTTTCTCAACATTCAAAATGTCCCTTCTTGGAATTTGACTCCTTCAACAAGGTACAGTGCTCTGTACATCTGATGCTGTACGTAAGTGCCAAACTGAGGCAACGTGGTCTAGATTATTGGGCAGTAAGGTGGATTGTGAACTGGCTACAGGGTAGAAGTCAGAGAGTAGTGGTCAATGGGACAGAGTCTAGTTGGAGGCCTGTATCTAGTGGAGTGCCCCAGGGGTCGGTGCTGGGACCAGTCCTGTTCAATCTATTCATTGATGACTTGGATGAGGGATTGGCATGCACTGTCAGCAAGTTTGCTGATGACACAAAGCTGGGTGGTGTCACCGACACCCCTGCAGACTGTGCTGCCATTCAGCAAGACCTGGACAAGCATAGGAGGTTCCACATCAATATGAGAAGGAACTTCTTCACGGTGAGAGTGACGGAGCACCGGAACAGGCTGCCCAGGGTGGTTTTGGAGTCTCCTTCACTGGAGACATTTAAGACCCACCTGGATGTGTTCNGCTGGAGCACCTCTCCTATGAGGATAGACTGAGAGAGTTGGGGCTGTTAGTCTGGAGAAGAGAAGGCTCTGAGGTGACCTTATTGTGGCCTTCCAGTATCTGAGAGGGGTCTACAAAAAGACTGAGGAGGGACTATTTAGAATGTCAGGTAGCCATAGGACCAGGGGGAATGGAGCAAAGTTGGAGATGGGTAGATTTAGAGTGGATGGGGCTCTGGCCAGCCTGGTCTAGGGTGGGGTGTCCCTGCCCATGGTGGGGGGGTTGGAACTGGATGATCAGGTGGTCCCTTCCAACTCTGAGTGATTCTGATTCTATAACTTCTCCAGTGAAGAGATCCTGCTGTGACAGGGGGATTGGACTAGATGATCTTTCGGGGTCCCTTCCAATCCCTAATGATTCTATAATTCTATTAGTGATGAAAAATAGAGTTGAGGAAGTTGTTAACCACAATGTAGACCGTGGAAGAGATGATTGAATGTTGAGGACTGACCTGTTGGAGAACAGCATAAGAGAAAGGGACCCGAGGGTCCTGGTGGCCAGCAGGATGGCTGGGAGCCACCAGTGGGCCCTTGTAGCCAAGAAGGCCAATGGCATCCCGGGGTGGTTAGTAGATTAAGAGAGGTTCTCCTCCCCTCTACTCTGCCTTGGTGTGACCACATCTGGAATTTTGTGCCCAGTGCTGGGCCACTCTGTTCCACAAGCACACAGAGCTGCTTGAGAGAGTCCAGTGCAGAGCCACAAAGATGATGAAGGACAGACCCCTGGAAGGGGCTGCCCAGGAAGGTTGTGGAGTCTCCTCCTCTGGAGATGTTTAAAACCTGCCTGGCTATGTTACTGTGTGACTTGACCTAGGGGATCCTGCTGTGTCGGGGGGATTGGACTGGATGATCTTTCAAGGTCCCTTCCAATCCCTAATGTTCTGTGATTTTCTGGAGGAGTTTTTTTGTGAAGAAAAGGCCAATTAAACCAGGGTCTTCTCTCTGTGTCACCTCAGTTAGATCCTGTGGTTGAAGAACACCCTGACTGGGCGGGGACTGAACCCACCCCTGTTAGCAGTCCCAGTCAAACCTTCTTTTAGTGGAGGGTTCTGATGCTGAGTCATCGATGCAGGCAAACACTCATCATAGTCTTTTCACATGTAGTACTTTGAAAGCTTCAAGCACCTGATTTCATGTTTGCTGGAGTGTTGTCCTTTCAGATCCTCGACTCATTCACGTGAGATCAGCTGCAGGTTTTTCCTGACCTTGATCTACACAATTCCTCCTTCACTTTCCTACTTGCTGGCTGAGTTGCTGTGAGCTCCTTCACAGCACTTATGGTTCAGTCATCCTAAACTCTTCCTCCTCCTTTGTTTTAAGCACAGTGTCTGGCAGCTGACCTCCAGAAGTTCTTCAGCTTATTTCTTAGGGTTGTTGTTTGGGTTTGTTTTTAACTGGCATCTTGGAGCAGGTATTTTAGCATCTATCTCCTCTTCCAGTGCTTTGCAGCCACAAGCAGAACCTCCTCTACCTGCTTGTTGCTGGTGTAAATACAACTTGCTGATCCTTATAACTGCTTTTCCTCTTGCAGGCAGCAGATGAGTTCTATTCTAAGCTGGAGGGACAGAAGATTGACCTGAAAGCATTGCAGCAGGTGTGTTCTCAGCTAAGAGCGGAATCCTCTGAGCTTCAGATGCTTTATTTGATTCTCATAGCTAGGGAGAGGGAGGTGAAGAGCTTTATTTCCATAACTATCTTCATGTTTTGCTCTGGAAATGCTGAGTCAGTGACGGTCATGGTGTGGACTTCTGTGGGTAGAGGGTTGGTTCTTCAGTAACAGCACTATTTTGGAGACTCTGCATCCATTAACCCACTGTATTTTTCTGTGTTCTTCACCTTTTGCAGCAATTATAAGAGGGTCTAGTAAAAGGACAAGGGGGAAGCGACTTTAATAGGAAGGAGAAGAGGTTTAGATTAGAATTTAGAAAGAAATTCTCCAGTACGAGGGTGGTGAGACTCTGGAATAGGTTCCCAGAGAGGCTGTGGCTGCCTCATCACTGGAGATGTTTGAGGCCAGGTTGGATGAGGCTTTAAGCTACCTGGTCTGGTCAAGAGGCCTCTCTGCTCATGGTGGAGAGGTTGGATTAGATGTAGTGAGGTGGATTGTGAAATGGCTGGCGGATGGAAGCCAGAGAAGTGGTCAGTGGGACACAGTTGAGCTGGAGGCCTGTATCTAATGCAGTCACAGAATCACAGGGTCAGTACTGGAATGAGTACTATTCAGTCTAGTCATTAATGACTTGGATGAGGTATTAGAGGACACTGTCAACATGTTTGCTGATGACACAAAGCTGGGAGGAGTGGTCGACATCCCACCAGGCTGTGCTGCCTTTCAGCGAGATCTGGACAGGCTGGAGAGCTGGGCGGGGAGACACTAAATGAAGTATAACCTGGGCAGTGCAGAGTCTGGCATCTGGGCAAGAACAGCCCCAGGTACCAGTACAGATTGGGGGCTGACCTGTTGGAGAGCAGTGTAGGGGAATGGGACCTGGGGGTCCTGGTGGCTAGCACGATGGCCAGGAGCCTGCAATGTGCCCTTGTGGCCAAGAAGGCCAATGGCATCCTGCAGTGGATTAGAAGGGGGCGATTAGTAGATTGAGAGAAATTCTACACCCCTTTGCTCTGCCTTGGTGAGACCGCATCTAGAATCTTGTGTCCAGTTCTGGGCCCCTCTGTGCCAGAAGGACACAGTGTGGCTTGAGAGAGTCCAGCACAGAGCCACAAAGATTCTGAAGGATGTATCCCTGGAGAGGGCTGTTGAGAGAGGTTGTGGAGTCTCCTCTGGAGATGTATAAAATCTGCCTGGCCATGTTCCTGTGTGACTTGACCTAGGAGATCCTCCTGTGGTGGGGGGATTGGACTGGATGATCTTTCAAGGTTGTTTCCAGTCTCTCATGTTCTGTGATTCTGTGATCTCTGAGGTCCCTTCTAACCTTAGCCATTCTATGATTAGGTGATAAGATACCCTTTCTATTTGTTAGATATTTATTTATAAATCCCTTTTATTTGTGTATTAGGCTGTTTTTCATTTGTTTTTCAATCTCACTTATTTCTGCAAGGAAAAACAAGCACTGAAGAAACTAGAAAATGTCCGCAAGGACCATGAGCACAGACTGGAAGCTCTTCAGCAGGCTCAGGTAACACAGCAAGTGTTCAGTTCATTACTACTTTGATTTAATTTCACTTTTAAATTTTGGTTCCAAAGGCTACAAATGATTTGTTTTCACCCCGCTTTCCTCAAGGAAGCTGACAAGATCAAAGGAGAACTAATAGAAATGAACTTGGAGATGGTGGACCGAGCCATCCAGGTGGTGCGCAGCGCCTTAGCCAACCAGATCGACTGGACGGAGATTGGAGCCATCGTTAAAGAAGCTCAAGCCCAGGGAGACCCCGTCGCAAGTGCAATCAAAGAGTTGAAGCTTCAGACAAATCACATCACGATGCTGCTGAGGTAATTGTTGGGGATCACCGGTACCAAAGGCAGGTAGGATCTGTGGGGTTTGCTGAGCAGATTAGTATCTTCTGGTATTTAAGTTGTTGAGGTTTTATTACAGCAGCCTGAAGTGAACAGAGCTGTGTGAGCAGGGGGATGCCCTCTTTCTCCTTCCAAAAAGCAGAGTAATTGGGTTACTGCAATAGCTCTTGGTTTTTAGAGTCTGCCTAGCTGTGTTGTAAACCACTGGGAGATGCCCTAAAGCACCAGTCCAAAGCTCCAGTGTGTCCATCAGCAGTTCATTCAAATTCACTCTTCTTTGGTCTAAAATACTGTGAGATCCTACCCCTTTCATGAGGGTTGGGGTCCTGATGAGACTTTCCAGGCAATCACAGAACATTAGGGGTTGGAAGGGACCTTGAAAGATCATCCAGTCCAATCCCCCTGCCACAGCAGGCTCCCCTAGATCCAGTTGCACAGGAACATGGCCGGGCAGGTTTGAAACCTCTCCAGAGAAGGAGACTCCACAACCTCTTGGGCAGCCCCTTCCAGTGCTCTGTCACCCTTACTGGGAAGAAGTTCCTTCTCACACTGATGTGGAACCTCCTCTGTTCCAGTTCATACTTGTTGGTCCTTGTCCTATCATTGGATGCCCCTGATCAGAGCCTGGCTTCATCCTCCTGGCACGCACTCTTCCCATATTTACCAACAATTTATCCTTTTTTCCAAGCTCAAGAGAGCCACCTTCCTCAGCCTTTCCTCATCAGGAAGATGCTCCACTCCATCATCTTTGTGGCTCTGTGCTGGACTCTCTGAAGCAGCTCTGTATCCTGGAATGGAGGGGCCCAGAACTGGACGCAAGATTCTAGATGTGGTCTCTTGAGGGGAGGAGAACCTCTCTTGATCTACTAACTACCCCCACTAAGGGTGAAAAACAACCACCTCTCTTATCTTAAAACTGTGACATTGTGTGTTTTTAGGAACCCTTATGTGTTATCGGAGGAGGAAGAGGAGGAGGATGCTGATTTAGAAGAGGAAGAAGCAGAAGAACCAAAGGGCAAAAAGAAAAAGAATAAAACCAAACAGCTGAAGAAACCTCAGAAAAACAAACCGTCACTGGTTGATGTTGATCTCAGCCTGTCTGCCTATGCCAATGCCAAGAAGTAAGTTGGCAGTAGGAATTTGCATAGAATCACAGAATCAAACAGTGATGGGGGTTGGAAGTGACCTCTGGAGATCATCTGTTCCAACCCCCAAGGGCTCTCTGTATCTTTGTTTTAAAACAGAAGTTAGAAACTGAAATGCGAGCTGTAGGATGAGTGTTTTCTTAGCCCAGCAGCCAGTCACTACCTATCACCTTCACCGACTTCTGAACACAGTTCTGCACAGCAAGACCTGGAAGAAAGTGATGCTTGGGTTGTCCAACTCCTTTTCTTAGGTGAAGACTGGGCTGAAAGTACAAATCTCCTCAAAGTAGAATGTTCAGTGGCAACTGCAGAGCACTGTGGTCATGAATTCGTTGTACAAATGAGTCAAGGGGTGTCAGAAACACCTTGTTTTGCAGGTACTACGATCACAAAAGACATGCAGCTAAGAAAACGCAGAAGACAGTAGAAGCTGCAGAAAAGGTTGGGTTTTATTTCTTTGTTTTTAGAAGATATTGAAAAGCAAAGCTCCTACCACTGATAGAGAGAAAATCCTGACCTGGTCTAAGCAGCCCTAATGAGACAGAATCACACAGAATCCCAGAATGATCGAGGCTGAGGAAGCTCCCTGAGCTCGTCCAGCACAGGACCTAACGTCACCACATTGGCCACACCAGGGCACTAAGGGCCACAGCTAGGCTGTCCTTCAACACCTCCAGGAATGGGGACTCCACCACTGCCCTGGGCAGTCCATTTCAGGCTCTGATCACCCTTTCTGTGAGGAGGGGCTTCTTAACATCCACTCTAACCCTCCCATGGTGCAGCTTCAAGTGCTGCCCTCATCCTGGCGCTTGTTGCCTGGGAGAAGAGCCTGACCCCCATCTGACCACAACCTACCTTCAGGGAGTTGGAGAGAGGTAGACTCGAGAAGGGAAAACAACGAGATAGGGTTGATGATCCCTGCTCGATCATCTGATGTCCACCAGCAGCACTGTGGGGATCATGACAGACCAGTACTTGAGAAGCTGGGAAATCAGTGGGCATCCACTCTAAAAGAAGCTCAGAGATGTTTCCTACTGCCTTCCTTGCCGTTGCATCTTGTGGGTTGATTTGGTGGTTCCGATTGCCTGGTGCATGGTGATGGTGCTTTTTGTCTGAACAGGCGTTCAAATCAGCTGAGAAGAAGACGAAGCAGACGCTGAGGGAGGTTCAGACAGTCACCACCATCCAGAAAGCCAGAAAGGTCTATTGGCAAGTACCGTTCCATTGTCATTAACAAATCAGTGGGGAACAAGCACGCATTTGGAGCCACTGGCTTCAAATTGGAGCCAACAGTGATTCTGAAGCACTGCATTTTGTACTGAGTCTCCTCACAGCTGCTTCTTGAAGGTGCTGGCCTGATCTTCTTGGTGCCTTTGCCTAGTAAAGTTCCTTTCAGTGGACAAGGACTTGACTTAAAGACGGATCAATGGAAATGGGGAGTCACTGCTGCTTTTGGCAGCTCACCAGTAACAGAAGATCAGGAATCCAAACCAAATCAGAAAAACCAAACCTCAGAGCTTTTTTGAGTCTAATAACAGAATTCACAGAATGCCTTTGGTTAGAAGAGATCTTTGAGATTAACGAGTGCTGTTGTTCGCTCAGCACTGCCAGGGTCCCACTAACCCCTGTCCCTCACCCCACAGTTCCACAGCTTTGCAATTCCTCCACGGATGGGGACTCCTCCACTGCCCTGGACAGTCTGGGGAGCCCTTTGGGGGAAGAAATTGTTCCTCAGGACCAACTTAACCCTCCCCTGGAGGACAGTCCTTGTTTGCATTGTTGTTTATAGGTTGTAGATGGATTCTCTTGGGGTTTTTTACCTCTGTGATGTTCTGTTAGTGCTGGGGGTTTTTCATCCGATGGAGTCCTGTAATTTGGCAGGTTTGAGAAGTTCCTGTGGTTTATTAGTTCTGAGAATTACCTGATTATTGCTGGAAGAGATCAACAGCAGAACGAGCTGATTGTGAAGCGCTATCTGAAACCAGGTGAGTTTGGTTCAACAGAGCAGAATCATAGAATAACTGAGCCTGGAAGGGACCTCAGAGATCATCTAATCCAACCTCCCTGCCATGAGCAGCGATGCCTCTTGTCCAGGTGGCTCAAAGCCTCATCCAGCCTGGCCTTGAACATCTCCAGGGAAGGGGCAGCCACAACCTCTCTGGGTAGCCTATTCCAGAGTCTCACCACCCTTGTACGGAAGAATTGCTTCCTAAGTTCTAATCTAAACCTCTTCTCCTTCAGTTTAAAGCTGTTTCCCAATGTCCTGTCACTAGACCTTCTTGTAAAAAGTCTCTGGAGCCTTCCTGTAGTTCCCCTTCAAATATTGAAAGGCCACTACCAGGTCAACGCGAAGTCTTCTGTAGGCTGAACAATTCCAGCTCCCTCAGTCTGTCCTCCAAGTTCTCCCCATTTTGCAAAGGTACAAGGACCACCCTAGGGAGGTCTATCACCACTGTGAAGGTCTGTCACAACCCAGGAGCTCTGTCCACTCTCTTTGTGGATTTTAGAGGACTTTGGTGATGCTGAGTCCTAGAGGCTGGGTGTATGTGATGTCCATGGAGTGGTGATGGCTCTGCTGTGAGAAGCTGGACCCTCCAGCACTGTGGGATCAAATTCTCCTTGGGGCAACTGGGATGGACTAAAAGGCTTCTGTGTCCTCTTCCCATCCTGCTCCTTGCAACCTAAACAGCTGCTTAGAAACCTTCGCCTGAGCTCGATGATCTGTGCAGTTGTCACAAGTTGCTTCTTTTCCAGGGGACATCTATGTTCATGCCGATCTCCACGGAGCCACAAGTTGTGTGATCAAGAACCCATCAGGTAGCTTGTGCGGGGCTGATGCGGGGTCTTGTAGAAGCCTATTGGTGCTGTCTCTGCCCAGACCCCTGGAAAGCCCCCACACGTGTGTGTGGATCACACTGACTGACGTGTCTGGTGATGTTTCGTAGGTGAGCCGATCCCTCCACGAACGCTGACGGAGGCAGGCACCATGGCCCTGTGCTACAGTGCTGCCTGGGATGCCCGCGTGGTCACCAGTGCTTGGTGGGTCTCCCATAACCAGGTGAGGACACTGGGGCATGAGCTGAGTGAACTGGTGTGCAATTTAAAGCTCTTGTAGAAAAACACCCTACAAACAGCAGGAGGAACTTCTCAGATACAAAGTCCTGTTCCCTGAAGTTAAAAACACAGCTCAGTTGGATATTTCTTGTGTTAGTGCTGCTGCCGGCCAGCACTGGCCCTCCTGTGACAGCTGCTCCCTATAGTCCATCAAGATTTGTGTTGTTTTTCCGTAGGTTTCTAAAACTGCACCTACAGGAGAGTATCTCACTACTGGAAGCTTCATGATTCGAGGTGAGAAGCGTAAGAACAGCGTGAACTAGACGTTAGGCATTTGTTTGAAGTTGCAGCTCCAGTCCCCCTCCCTGTGGCAGCTGACAGATCCCACCATTCTCTTCAAAATCCCTCCTGAGTGTCAGGCACAGCAGCAGCTGAGCCCTGGCCCATCAGCTAAACCACTTTTCCTCCTGTTCGTTATCATCCCGGAGACAGAATAAGCCCTGCAGTAATTATTTGGGAGCCTAGAGCCTCTCGTAAAAATGAATCTTAACACAGCTGTTAAACCTCCTCAGGAGAACCTGCCTTTGTTTTTCAGGGAAGAAGAACTTCCTTCCACCTTCATATCTGATGATGGGCTTCAGCTTCTTGTTTAAGGTACTGTTTTCTCTATGCAGCTCCTTGGGTTGGAGCTGTAGGAGGATTAGGTACTAGCATATTCTAAACAACTGCTTTTCCCATCCCATAAAACCCTCCTCACTGAAAATGACTGCTCTTGCTGCTGTTTTTTACCAGTTTGCCCTGTTCTCTTGTAGAACAGACACTGGAAACTTGACTGCCTCTGCTAGATTTTGAGAGCAGCTCTGTTTGAAGCATTTATGTGTTCAGGGAGCTGCTGGGGGTACAGCTACATGTGTTTATTTGTTAGCTGTGTGTTGGAATCACAGAATCCCAGATTGATTTGGGCTGAAAAAGCCCTCTGAGCTCATCCAGCCCAGTCCAGGACCTAACATCAACACAGTGGCCAGACCAGGGCACTAAGGGCCACAGCCACTCTGAGCTTCAACACCTCCAGGAATGGGGACTCCACCACTGCTCTGGGCAGTCCATTCCTGGCTCTGATCACCCTTTCTGTGAGGAGGGGCTTCCTAACATCCAGCCTAACGTTCTCCTGGCAGTTTCAGTCCCTGCCATCTCATCCTGGCAATGATTGACTGGGAGAAGAGCCTGACCCCCACCTGACTACAACCTCCCTTCAGGGAGCTGTAGAGAGGATGGAGGTCCCCCCTGAGTCTCCTCCAGGCTAAACACCCCCAGCTCCCTCAGTCTCTCCTCATCAGACTTTCCTTCCAGTCCCTTCTCCAGCCTCATTGCTCCTCTGCACCCACTCCAGACCCTCAGTCTCTTTCTTGAAGTGAGGGGCCCAGAACTGCCCCCAGTACTCGAGAGCAGGCCTCCCCAGTGCCCAGTACAGGGGGAGAATGACATCCCTAGTTCTGCTGGCCATAGTATTGCTGGTACAAGCCAGGATGCCATTGGCCTTTGGTGCTTCTTGTCACCATGGGGTTTAAACAGGCTCTGGTTTAGTTTTCTCACCTTTTAAACAGCCCAAAAAGTGTGTGCACAGCAAAAATAAAGCAGAGTGAGATGTTCCCTGGTGGACAACTGAGACTGGCCCAACTTAAATGTGTCTCTTGGTAGGTGGATGAAAGCTGCATTTGGAGACACAGAGAAGAAAGGAAGATCAAAGTACAGGATGAGGATCTGGAAACGATTTCCAGCAGCACCAGTGAACTGGTGTCTGAAGACGTGGAGCTCTTAGGTACGGAGGGTGGATCTGGGGTGATGTGGGCGCTGCTGACATGCCAGAATGGTTGGGCTTTGGTGTTTGTGGTGTGAACTGAGTTCTCCTCCCTGTGTGCCTTAGAAGGAGGAGAGAGCAGCACTGAAGAGGATAAAGCAGAGTGTCTGAAAGAGCCAGAGGATGTGGAAGCTGCATTGGAGGGTAATCATGATGCTGACCTTGATCAGAGCAGAGCAAACACACCTCCTGCCCCGGAGGGCAACTCTGAAGAGGAGGAGGATGAATCTGAAGATGAAGTGGAACATCCAGAGTCAAAGAGTGAAGTGAAGGAGGAAGAGGTAAATTACCCAGACACAACAATCGACCTGTCACATCTCCAGTCGCAGAGGTGAGTGAAGCAGCAGCTATGTTTGTCAGCAGCGTGGGCACTGTTGCTGTCTGCAAGATAAAAATGGAGTCATGAATGTCTCTGCTCTGCATGTAGCTGCAGGATGAGCTCATCTCCCCACTTTCTCTGGAATTGGCACTTCATAGAGGCTGTGAGGAGATGGGATTGAGTGGGTGGAAGCAGCTCTGAAGGGAATTCCACAACGTGGGAATCAGATGGGGGTTACTTGAGCGCGTGCTGTACCCAGGCTGTTTTTGTTGCTCAGCTCTGTGTGTGTGAGACAAGCTGCCAGAGAGCTGGAGGTTGGTTTTGTTAAACTGGATCTGATGTTGCTGCCCTTCTTTGTCCATCCATGCACTAGGATTTTTGAAAAGCCATCAAGTGATGCCACCAAGTTATCCAGTGGTCTGGGCTGTAGGTGATAGAATCATAGAATGGCTGGAGTTGGAAGTGACCTTAAAAGGTCATCCAGTTCCAAACCTACCTGCACAGGCAGGGACACCTTCACTAGGGCAGGTTACTCAGGGCCCCAGGAAACCTGGCCTTCAACACTTCCAGGGATGGGGCAGACACAGCTTGCTTGGGCAACTCATTCCAGCATCTGAGCACCCTCACAGCAAAGAATTTGTTCCTCATGTCCAACCTCAATCTCCCTTCTTAAGTCTGGAATCCCTTTCCCTTTGTCCTCTTGCTACCACCCATGTCGAAAGCCTTCCCCTAGCTTTCTTGTAGCCCCCCTCAGAGATTGGAAAGCTGCTAGAAGGTCACCTGGGAGCCTCCTCCAGGCTGAACTACCCCAACTTGTTCAGCCTGTCCTCATAGTGGAGGTTCTCCAGCCCTCTGAGCATTTGAATTGCTCCAGTATGTCTGTGGTGTAGACGATATGGCTGTGGTTGAGCTGAGGAGTCCCATTTTGATCTCTCCTCAGATCGTTGCAGAAAATCGCTCCCAAAGAGGAAGACCCCAGCTTGGTAAGGCTCCAGCTCCCATGTTTGGCAAAGCACAGTGTGAACTGCTGCTGGACACAGTGCGCTGTAACTGTCTTTCACTTCTAGAGCGACAGTAAGTCTCAGGGGCGAAGGCATCTGTCTGCCAAGGAGAGGAGGTGAGAACCTCTTTGTGTAGGCAGTGAGGTGAATCCCTCCTGCCCAGGAGGGTGCAGGGCTTGGTTTACCTCCTGCTCTGTGCTGGTCTGTGTCCGTTGTCCATCCTGCACTTCCTGCAGGGAAATGGGATTTCCCCATGTCCTGGGTGCTGCTGTGGGACGGTGGCAGCTCTTAAGAGGTTTTATGGAGGAGGGTTTCCTGCTACTGAACGTGCCTCAGGTTCCCCTGGAGCAGGGAGGCAAGAGAGCAATAGTCTCTCCTGTCACAACAAATCAAGTCATTGGTTTTTTTAGAGAGATGAAGAAAAAGAAGCAGCAAAATGACACTGAGAACTTGGAGCCACCTGAAGAGAAGCAGAAAGAGACAGAACAGCCTCCCCCTGCTCCCAACAGCAATAAGGGTGGGGTGGCCCCTCAGCCCATCAAGCGGGGCCAGAAGGTACCACCTTAACACAGCAAAATGTGGAAAATTCCAGCTGCCAGTGTCTGCAGCTGCCTGCGGATGCCCTTAGTGGTTGTAAGATGATGGCACTGGTCTGCAGGCATTGAGCACATTGTGCTTTCCTTACCAAATCCAGTCTGTTACTGGTGAACTCCTCTGAAAGAGGTCCAGGGACTGGGAAGGAAAGTGCGTGTGCGGTCAGCATTTAGGTGCTGACTGGTTCCTAAAGCTGTTGCTGTGGTTTCATCTGCAGAGTAAAATGAAGAAGATGAAGGAGAAATACAAGGACCAGGACGAAGAGGACCGGGAGCTCATCATGAAGCTTCTAGGGGTGAGCGAGAGGGATTTCTGCCTTCCGCTGTGGCAGTTGCGTGGGTTGCTGGTCCTGACCTCTTCTGTGTGTAACTGCAGTCTGCAGGGTCAAACAAGGAGGACAAAGGGAAGAAAGGGAAGAAGGGGAAGACAAAAGAAGAGCCAGAAAAGAAACAACCACAGAAAGCCAAGGCTGTGCGTCGTGGTGCAGGAGGGGGCAAGGAGACACTGCCAGCGGGTGTCCTGTTGCATGAGCCACAAGACCCAGCACTGGAGGAGCAGCAGGATGACAAGGTGAGGGCACTAAATTCCCTTGGTGGTAAGAACATGGTTTTTTGAGCATTGCTGATAAAATTTGTGTTCTCCAGGGGGTTATTGAGGAGAAAAAGCGGTTGGCTGCCCCTTTCAGCTCTGGTTTCTCCTCTGTTTGTGTATACAGGATGAGCAAGACCAGGATCAGCCCGGAGCTGAGGTAAATCCTCATCTTTGAAGCTCTGCTGAGTGCTGAGGAGAAGCTTTATTCCCACTCAATGCTTTATAACTTTCTGGTTTATTAGTTCATAGAAAATTGCCTCCAGGTTTTCTGGAATTACATGCTGTGGTGGAAAGAGGTTGCTGTCTTTACATTTGAATTAGTTTGTCTGGAGGGGGAAGCTTGTGGTGACCCTGTGAAGATGTAAACATATTTGTGAGGTGTAATTTAAAACATCTAATTAGCCTGGAGAAAAGGAGACTCGGGGGGGACCTTCTGCCTCTCTCCAGCACCCTAAAGGGAAGGTATAGTCAGGTGCAGGTCAGGCTGTTCTCCCAGGCAGCCAGTGTCAGGAGAGGGCAGGACTTAAAGCTTCCAGGGGAGGGTTAGGTTGGATGTTAGGAAGCCCTTCTGGCAGAAAGGGTGATCAGAGCCTGGAATGGAGTGCCCAGGGCAGTGGTGGAATATCCATCCCTGGAGGTGTTGAAGGACAGCCTGGCTGTGGCTCTTAGTGCCCTGGTCTGGCTGCTGTGGTGATGTTAGGTCCTAGGCTGGGCTGGATTTGCTTAGAGGGCTTCTCCAGCATCAATCATTCTGTGACTCTGTAAATCCAGCCTGTTCTCCATGATGTGATTTTTTCAACTCCAGGTCAGTAATGAGTCACAGTTGGGTGATTCAGTGTCAGGGAAGTGATAAGGCTAAACCTTATAACTAAATGAGATCGGACACTGGAACTTAAGGGATTCAGTTGGATGGGGAGAAACCTGCCAGTGAAACCAGTGGTGGGTAGGGGTAGGGATTGGGGACCCACTACCTGGTTTCCCAGCAAAGCTCCTTTGTCTGTTCAGGACGGCGAAGCGCTGCTGGACTCACTGACAGGCCAGCCGCACCCCGAGGATATCCTGCTCTTCGCTGTTCCCATCTGTGCTCCCTACACAGCCATGACCAACTATAAGTAAGCGGCAGAGCTCTGGGTGGGAAGGGTTTGGCTGCAGTCACCCGCTGCTGCTTACAGAGACTTTGTCTGTTGTAAGGTACAAAGTGAAACTGACCCCAGGCACCCAGAAGAAGGGGAAAGGTACTGTATGAACCACAATCAACCCTGTTCTGCTGCTCTACCTGCTGAAACCAGCATGGTTTTACATACAGGTTTCACTCTTTCCTATGTTTTACAGCTGCAAAGATTGCCCTGCACAACTTCATGCAGTCCAAAGAAGCAAGTGTGAGGGAGAAGGATCTGTTCCGCAGCATAAAGGTCATTGCTGCTTTATTTCCTATTCAGCAGGGGAAGATGGGGCTGGCAAGTATCCCTAGAAATTGAGACTCCCCGGCAACACTGGGCCTGAGGGCTCTGTACTGTGTCACTTGTCATCCAAAATGAGGTAGCTGACAGAAACGTCATTTTTCGCAAAGTTCTTTTGTTTGGGGAGAGAAATTACTGATCCTTCTGGCAGGGTGTTGTGGAAGAGGCAGGTACCTGTGCTGGTTGTTCAGCTGGGCTTGGGCTGAAGGCAGCGTTGGAGTGTCTCTCCATTAGGTCTGAGCCCACCACAAGCAGTTTTCTCCTCTTTGTTGCCATTTTCTTCTCAAGTTTGACCCATGTGTGCAAGGACTCCAGTACCTGCCATCGTGGGCTGCTTACTTGCCAGGGCTTTTCTCTTTGACTTAGCAAAGCATGGTGCTCACTGCTTAGGGGTTATTCTTTCCAGTCAGGGCCGTGAGCTGGCTGATTCTGCAACTGACGTTTGTGAAATGGGTTGGCACTGCGCTCTGCATTGCTTAGAATCATAGACTCATCCTGGCTGGAAAGGACCTCCCGGCTGGCAGGGTCTCCTCTCAGCCTCCTCATCTCTAGACTACATAACCCCAGTTGCCTAAGCTACTCTCCATAGGGCCTGTCCTCTAACCCTCTCCCTAGCCTCATTGCCCTTCTCTGGCCCTCCTCCAGCCCCTCAATGTCCTTCTGATACTGTGGCACCCAAAACTGGACCCAGTACTCAAGGTGTGGTCTCATGAGTGCAGAGTATGGGGCCACCATCATCTCCCTACTCCTGCTGGTTACTCTGTTCCTCATCCAGGCTAGAGTGAAGCACTAAATGGTAGCCAACTTAACATAGAGTTTTCTTGGCTCGCTGCTAGAAAAACACAGTGAGTGCGGCTGATGACCCTGAGGCCAGTAGGTGGTGCCCAGGGAACTGCTGACTCAGCCCAGCCCAGTGGAACCATTAAGTCTTTTGTTACTAAAACAAGGGGACAGAGCAGAAGCCTGAGATCAGCCTTTGGTTTTTTTCTGGCAAGAGTCGAAGATGCTGTCACACTGCTGAGTTCAGTTTGTTATCTTCTGTGTTTTACAGGACACAGATCTGTCGAGAAATATCCCTGGTAAAGTGAAAGTGTCTGCACCTCATCTCCTCAACAGGAAAAAGAAGTGACCCCGTAGTCGGGTTTCTTACCACCACCCCCCTGCAGTGATCCAGCAGATGCGATGGACAGACCTGCCCAGACTGGTGTTAATTTGACTGACTTTAGGCTCCCAGTCAGAGGAGGACCAAGCCCCTGCAGTGGTGTAGAGGGACTTGATAAAAACATAAAACCTGCAAGTAAATTCCTGGCAGTTGCTCAGTGATGTCGCACGGTTCCTTCTCTGATGCGTTGAGGGCTGGTTCTTCCCAGTGCTGGGCTATGGCCTCCGTCCGTTTCACAGCAAAACTCAGTTTCTAGCAGCAGCTGGAATCCTGGACATCCTCCACCCCGGAAGTGTTCAAGGCCAGGTTGGATGGGCTCTGGGGCGCCTGGTCTGGTGAGAGCTATTGCTGCCCATGGCAGGGGGGTGGCACTGGGTGAGCTCTGAGCTCCCTTCCAGCCTCAGCTGTTCAGTGATTCTATGACAGTTTCAGTGAAAACACTTGAGAAAAGGTCGATTTTTACTTATCCCCAGCTCTAGCTCTCCAGAGCGTCTGGTCCCACCAGCAGTTATGGCCCTACAGTTACGTGGAACAGCAAGGTGAGAAGAGTTTGAGGGACGGAGTGAACCCCAGAGGCATAAAACCACAGCTTAGCTCTGCCCATCTGCAGCACCCTGAGCACTTAGCCCATGGCTACACCTAACACAAAGCAGTGTAGGAATTACAGGACAGGAATGATGTTGTTCTAGAAGTCAAAGGTTTTAATTATTATATTTGTTTAGAACAGTGATTTCACCCCTTCCCCATGTCAGCACAGCCTGGTCCTTGTCCCCCACGTTACCTGCTGCAGCTGCTGACAAGTGGAGCTGAGTCCTGGCTGCTTCCACCAATGAATCCAGTGCTCCTCTACCATGCTGGGGCTGTTCCAGCTGGAGTTGAGCTCCAGAGGTCACTGCCACAGGTGGTACCAGGCTCAAGCACTTGGAGTTACGATGTCTCAGGGCAGAATGTCTGCTGCCTGAGGTTCACAACTGAAGTTCCACAACATAAAAAGAGTTGCAAAGAAAAAAACAAACCAACAAAACAACCAAACAAAAAACTCCAACCAAACTACAGCCAAGCAGTGAGTAGTGGTGCTTTTGCAACAGGAACTTTACGACAGTTAATCAACTCTGACAACAAACGATTCCCGAATCCCTCTTTTATCTGACTTTTAAGTGGCAAAATATTAAGCTGGGACTAAGGCAGGGCTGCTCCCCCTCTTCACAGCAGGCTTCAGCCTACACTGAGGCCAGAGTCACGGCACCTCTGTTTCTGCATAAGCACCAAAGCCCCCAATGAGGGACTCGGACATCGAGCTGACTCCACAGCACATTCTCACTCAGGGCTGGTGGACAAACCCAGACCTAATTTTAGCCTAAAGCAGAGGCTGCGTCTCCACTCACCTTAAATACACATAACTGCAAACATCCTGACACAAAAATAGGGTCTCTCTAGGCCATTCACATGCAACAAGCGACTACCTACGACAACGGGGATATTTGATCTATACAAGTTTCACATTTGCCACGCTGAGCACAATGATTACATCCTCTCAGAGCTGCTCATCCACATGCTGGGTGATGCCTGCTGTGGGGAGGGCTCAGGAGCCGGAGGTGTTGTTGCTCCCAAAGCGCTGGTTGACACTGTGCAGCAAGTGCTTCGGGAGGCAGTTCCAGGAACTTGCCAGCATCTCCTTAAAGCAGATGATGGCTTCGAGGCACAGCCTGGGTGAGAGGGAACACACGGCTGCTGTCAGCGGGTGCACAAGGAACATTTAGTCCTTCTAGCTTAGTGAGAGCCTGTCCTGGTCCTCAGGGCCAAACCCATCCTTCTAAAAAGGATTGTCCTCCATCATATCAATGCTGTTTTCTCAGCATTCTTGAGAGGAAGGCATGTTTTCAGGTACTTTTTAGGGAAAGTCTGATTAGGAGAGGCTGAGGGAGTTGGGGGTGTTTAGCCTGGAGGAGACTCAGGGGGGACCTTCTCCCTCTCTCCAACTCCCCAAAGGGAGGTTGTAGTCAGGGGAGGGTTGGGCCCTTCTCCCAGGCAACCAGCACCAGGATGAGCAGGCAGGGACTGAAGCTGCTGGGGAAGAGTTAGGCTGGATGTTAGAAAACCCTTCCCTTGGAAGGGGTGATCAGAGCCTGGAATGGACTGCCTGGGGCAGTGGTGGAGTCCCCATCCCTGGAGGTGTTGAAGGACAGACTGGCTGTGGCCCTTAGTCTGACCAATGTGTTGATGTTAGGTCCTGGTCTGGGCTGGATGAGCTCAAGAGGGCTTTTACCAGCCTCAATCGTGCTGGAATTCTGTGATTTTAGGAATCCTGCTCTACCTTAGCTGAAGAATTGACACTGTAACCACAGGGTATTTTGGGTTGGATGTGACCTTTAAATGTATGAGTTTTGCTTTCTTACCTTACGAGAGATCGTGGTTGTAGAGAAAACACAAGGATTTCGTTACTGTGAGCCTGGGGGGTGAGAGAGAAGCAGTTTGGTTATGTGGATTCATGTTCTTACAGCCACAGGTCACACAAATGGCCACAAGAGAGGCTCTGGGGAAGGGGGCTGAAATCATCGGGGCAGCTGAACGCAGAAATCCTCACTAAAAGCCTGCAACAGGGGAAGATAGTGGCACTCGAGTGAACTACAGATGACTTAAGCCACAAATCTAGTTTAACTTCATACAAAGAGCCTGAGGGAAACAGGCATGAGATGTGAGGGACTTGGGGTTTTTTAAAATGGATACAAAAACCCTTAAACCATCACCCCCAGAGCTGGGATCCTGATGCACAAAGAGCTGTTGCACCACTTTTGTTGGCTGCTCGCCCCTTCCAGCTGGCACCCACTGGTTCTTACAGCACATCCCAGTCTCCCTTTCCAACCAACTGGTGTTTTCACATCCTTTGGGACACCCCCATTGAGGCTGAAGGGTCCCATTTGCTACAGGTGTCACAGTAAAGGAATGATTTTGGGAAGGGAAAACTTGAAAGCGACTTACAGCTTTAGAATGGGCAAGTAAGTTGTTGGCGCAACCGCCAAAGACTATCACCTCCCCCTCTTCGCTTGCACAAGCCGTGTGCCACAGCCTGCAAATACAAAGCACATCTGGTGTTGAGCAGGGCTTCCACAATAGAATCAGAACCCTTCCCCAGATAAGAAGGGTCACAGTAACTCACGTGACACAAGTGTTTTCAGTCTGTCTATGCAGATCACAGTAGTTCTGATGCTTTTAAATTCATAGAATCACAGACTGGTTTGGGTTGAAGGGATCTTAAAGCTCCTCCACTCCAACCCCCTGCCCTGAGCAGGGACATCTCCAACCACAACAGTTGCTCAGAGCCCCAAGGTCCAACCTGACCTGGGATGATTCCAGGGATGGGGCTTCTCCCACTTCTCTCGGCAACCTGAGCCAGGCTCTCCCCACTCTCAGCAGCAACAGCTTCTCCCTTCTACCTAGCCTGAATGTCTCTCTTTGGTTTAAACCAACACTCTCCAATCAAGAGAGAAGAATGTTGTTGGGGACTGCCATCAAAGGCCTTAAAGAACAAGTGACATCCATAGCTCTTCCCCTGCCCACTGATGCACCAGTGCAGGTCATCATCCCAAATTCACTCGGTGGGAAGACATTTAATGTTTCCTCACTCTTTTTTATGAAGTTTCCAGGACAGCATCTACTGTACCTTGGCTTTTCAGAGTAGTTGTGCTCAAACTGTACCCACTCGTTCTTGCTGATGCAGTAAATCCAAGCATCACCTGAAAACCGATAGAAACCGCGTTCTGTTAGCTCTGCACAATAAAGCTGTACTCAGCACAGTTTAGTTTTGTCCTTAAATCAAGTGTTTCAGGGAAAACACTGGGCCTGTTTGGGACCAGCTGTTCAACAGTGGTTTACGGGGGTGAAGTCAGAGGTGAACGATGAACTGTAAAGCTCTAACTGCAGTTTGCTTCAGACAAGTTTTGAGAGCAGATTAATTACACACAATTAATTAAATTAATTAATTAAACACAAGCATCTCAACACACTCACTCACACTCAGCAGCCCCTGCTCTGGGAAACTGGTTGCTGACCAGAAGAAATCAGATCATCACGAGTGCACAGAAGGAATTCAGAAGCCATTTCAGATGACGAGGCAATAATTCAAGGTTCTGTGCACAAGCATTCGAGCCTACAAAGCCAACACAAAAGAATCCTTGAGGAAGGACTTACTCAACGGCTGCTTGTCCGTGGTGAAGCCTCCAAAGAGAAAGAGGTGGTCTGTGGAGATTGGGGTGAGAGAATGCCACGATCGGCCAACCGGGCAAATGCCTTGGGTGAGTCTGTGTGTCAATAAAAGGACCAGAGGTTACACATGAGCTACGATAACATCCTGCTGCTGCTCTCTGCTCTGGGTGTTTTGAAAGGTATTTGAAGGATGCAGCTTCCTGCTGCACACAGGTCATGACCCATAAACACACCGAAAGGGGTTTGCTTGTAGCAATACTTGAAAGATCCTGACAGCAAGAGGCAGCAACTCATCAGCAGGATCAGTTCTACCTGAGTTTACTTACTAGAATGGAATTAAACTGGCACTTTCATATTGGTTTTAAACAAAAGAAATCAAGTTATAGCACCTACATTTCATTCCACTCCCATGTATCCAGGTCCAGATAGTAAAGGTCGTTCATTCTGGACTCCTACAACAAAGCAGACTACAGTGGAAAGGCTCTGTTTAGGATTCAGTAAGACACCGTTAAACCAGGGCCATGGCTTACTCTGTATCTGCCTCCAAACACATAGCCTCTGTTCCCAACAGTGGCACAGGCGTGAGCTGCTCGTGGTGATGGAGTTTTACCCTGGGAAAATAAAATGTAAAATGATGTTTATCCAATGCATAATGAAAGCTGCAGCAGATCAAGCAAAGAGGAGATGGGCTGAAGGTGCCTTGGGAGAGAACAGACACGGTGGGGCAGGGGCTGGGGTCTGTTCAATGTCATGGAGATCTAGAGCTCAGTGACAGGGTTTAGTGGTGGCCTTGGGATAGCTGGGTTAAGGGCTGGACCAAATGACCTTGAAGGTCTTTTCCAGTATGAACCTTTCTGTTGCTCTAGGTTCTGGTGACAACCCTGTCCCTGCCATTTTCTGTCACACAGCAGCCCAAGTCACTGCAGGTGACCTGTTTGGGGCTCAGCTCCTGTACTGGGGTGACTGGTGGAACCTGCTGGGTGGAAAAGGACCAGGGGCAGAGGGGTGAGTTGGTCAACAGCAGCTGGAGATGGCCCAGTGTTGCGCAGGTGGCCAAGAAGGCCATCGGTGCTCATGTCAGCACTGGTGTGGCCAGCAGGACCCTGCGGCTGGCCACTGGGGAGGCACCACCTCAATTCCCGGGGAACCCAGAAGGCCACTGAGGGGCTGCAGCAGAGCTTGGGGAGGCTCTGGAGCACAGGATAAAAACCCATGGGGCTGGGGAGTGAGGGACAAGGGTTCAATGGCTGGACTTGACCCTAACCCTTTCACCCTGTTTCCCCGCCCAGTTACTTCTGCGGTCTTTTCCAACCTGAACAACTCTGTGACTCTATGATGTGAAGGTCTGGCACACAGAGCTCACTTCTTCAGAGCTGTAACTTCAAATAACTGAGCTAAGACTCACCGTAGTAATAGGCTGGCTCCAAGTAAAAGTTTCAGTGTCCAGCACATGCACGTGGTCGTTCCACCCTCTAGGCAGACCTGAATTCTTTAAAGACATGAAATAAGCCGTGAGTTTTAATAAGCACTAACCAAACAGTTGAGTTTTACATGGAAATTGCTGCTAAGTTCACTTACCCAAAAGGAGGTTTCATCAAATTCAAACGTTCCTCGTTGTTTTCCTTCAGGAAAATAACCATAGCCCCCGAAAAATATTAGCCTGGAACAAAAGGTGCATCAAGATCTATCAGAACAAATCGTGGAGAACTGGAGCTCAGGGACAGGCTTTAGTGGTGGGTTTGGGACAGCTGAGTTAAGGGTTGGACTTGAGGGTCTTAAAGGTCTTTCCCATCCAAAATTATTCTATGATCCCGTGATTATTCTGTGAATAACTATTCTGTGAGGAATAACTACAAATTATTGAGTCTACTGGTGACAAACCTACAGGACAGGTTTGGTTTGTGACTCACACACTCTGCACCACAGTGAGGTAAAGGACTAAGGATTTGGTGGTTGCTTTCAGTTTTACCAAGGAGCAAAGAATGAAGCAGCTTATAAAGACTGGCTGGAGAAACAAATCCAGCCTCTACCTGGTCGCCACAGACAATAAATCCTTCTGTGGTTCTTGCTCAAAGAAAGAACTAGAACAGGGACATGAGGGAGCATGATGAAAAGCAAACCCATGCACAGACAGCGGTGCCGACTTCATTGCCGGAGCCTTACTTGTTTTTGTAAACCCAAACACCAAGCTTGTCCTTTGATGAAGGGGGAACCCCCTGACACTCTACTCTAACCCACTGCAGCACGTTGTCTGTGGATCTGGAATTTAACATGTAGAACTGCAGAAACAGAAAGAGATTGTTTATGTTAAGGTTATGTTGACATAGAAGCAAATTAAACGCTAACTGTCAATGTGTGCGGTTCAAAGACCTTTGTCTTTGCAGACTCAGGCCCCAAACAGCCTTTATAAAGTAACACAATGCTGAGCTTCACCGCCCTAAAGCTGAGACACAGTATTGGTTTGACAGCTGGCTGAACAGGAGCCAGTAGGGTACCCACAGGGAAAAGAGCATCCTGCCCTGGATCAGGAACAGGGTAACCAGCAGGAGTAGGGAGACGATGGTGGCCCTGTACTCTGCACTCGTGAGACCACACCTTGAGTACTGGGTCCAGTTTTGGGTGCCACAGTATCAGAAGGACATTGAGGGGCTGGAGGAGGGCCAGAGAAGGGCAATGAGGCTAGGGAGAGGGTTAGAGGACAGGCCCTATGGAGAGTAGCTTAGGCAACTGGGGTTATGTAGTCTAGAGATGAGGAGGCTGAGAGGAGACCCTGCCAGCCAGGAGGTCCTTTCCAGCCAGGATGAGTCTATGATTCTAAGCAATGCAGAGCTCAGTGTCAACCCATTTCACAAACATCACTTTATCTGACCAGCTGCAGAATCAGCCAGCTCATGGCCCTGACTGGAAAAAAATAACCCCCAAGCAGTTTCGCACCATGCTTTGCTTAGTCAAAACCTCGTGGGCCAGCACTGAAAGGAAATGGCTTCACTTAGTTCATGTTGGGGGAAGCTGCAGGGGGATGAAAAAGCTGCTTCTAGGAATTAAAAGAAAATATGAAGCCAGGGAGGATGCAATGACTGGACAGCATCCCCTGTTATTAAGATTTAAGGTCTGAATTAAATCCAACCTGTCCAGTCATTCATCAGAAGAAATGATGATTCACTGATGCATTTCTTGCTGTGAATGGATTTGAGTTCTCTGTAAAAATCACCTCTGGTTTATAAATAATGGGAACAAAAGCTCATGAGGAGAAACGTGAGGAAGGATTTGTCTCTTCAGTTCCTGACCTTGTTTGTATTGCCACGTGCATGATGTCCCCCGAAGAGGTACACCACCCTGTCCACACACACGGCACAGCTCCCCGACATGGATGGGGGAACGTCCCCCTCTGTTTTGCTCTTCTTCCTAGAAGGACAATCAAAACTATTTTATCTGATAAAAACAATGAAAAGCAGATGTTATCCGGAGGAGGAATTTCCTAACACTGCCACAGCTGGTTTTGGTGACAGGAAGTCACTGCGGACCATTTGGCTGCGAGTTCCTGGGCAATTTAATGATTACACATTCAGCAGGGGAGGAATCCTGCCTACCCAGTTTAGGAGTTTGGTAAAAATTCCACCTTCAAAACCCCCAGAAAGATCCTCAGGCTAAGAGGAGGCTCCTCTCTAAACTAAAGGGTTCTATTTTGGTACTGGTTTTGTTAAACATTTGTAAACATTCTGACCACAAAGAGGAACTTCCAGCCCATGTGTGAGGCTCTCCCTAACCACCACAAACACTGGAAGCACTGGTGAAATGGAAACAGCGCTGAGGGGATTTGGCTGTGCAGCACAAGAACTCAGTTTGCTACAGAACTTGAGCAGTGGATTCCTCTTCCTTGTTTCACACAACATCCAAGGACCTAAGATGACAGAGCAGCTTCTCTGGTGCATCAACACTAGAGTCATAACAATTAAGTTCATTCTTTACTCTACCATCGTCCAGTTTCCATGTTGTAGATCCAGATTTCATCTCGAGGCAGATAGAAGTCATAAAACCCCCTAACCTGGGCGTTCTGCAGGATAGGAAAGAAAAAGCACCATTAGGAGGATAAACATGTTGAATTAGAGACTCCTGTGAGAGTTTACACCGTGTCAGAAATCTCCTCACTGAGCAGGAGCACTTCCTGCTGTGTTCCTGTACCTCTCACTTGCACAGCAGCCCTCAGAGAGCAGCCATGAGCCCAGTTTAGCTTCTGCTGGGGACCAGAGATGCTCCTAGCACAGAGACTGTGGTAAACAGCAATTTACCTCCTCTCTGCAGCCCAGGCAGGGTCACTGGGGTGTACAAACAGCCAAAATCTCCTTCTTCATGCCTCCAACCCCTGCAGGACACCACCAGCACACTGCACTGAAGCTCTGCCTTGAGCTACCAACTGATTTATGGAGTTTGTTGACGAAGTTTATCTTAGCACCTGTCAAAACTGTCAGGTGACTCAGATCTGCTGGCAGAACACATACACACCCCAGCATGATAAACCACCACTCTGTGATAATGACTGTGTGCTACCAGCAGTGCAGATAACGCCGTGAATGAAAGCACCGTTTTGCCTGGTGTGTTTGGGAAATCCAAACTGCCTGTCCTTCCAACAGCCACGTGAGCTGACAAACACTGCAAATGCGATCTGTGTGCCAAGATCCCCACTGAACACTTTGTCATGGCCTCACGTTGCATCAGTGGAGGTTTAGATTGGATCTTAGGAAGATGTTCTTTACTGAGAGAGTGGCTGGGCACTGGAACAGGCTGCCTGGGAAGGGAGTGGAGTCCCCATTCCTGGAGGTGTTTAAAAAATGAGTAGCTAGAGCACCTGAGGCCATGTTCTAGGCGTTAGGGAGATGTTGGGCTGAGGGCTGGACTTGATGATCCTAGAGGTCATTTGCAGCCAGGATTACTCTAGGATACTTTACAACTCTTCAGAGCTAGATTGTAAATTGGAAACTGGAGCTTTGCCTTTCTGGGGGAGGGATAATTTCCACGAGTCACTCCCAAACTGACGGGATGTAATTACCAGCACCATGGGTGGCGCAGAACGATCAGAACCACGTACCTTATAGCCGCCCCAGACGTACATGCAGCGCCCATCGGTGACAGCCACATGCCCGCTGCGCTCAGCGGGGCTGTCATTCTCCAGCTGCTCAAAACCATCCTCAGCTGGAGCTGGGAGCTCTTCATCTGCCTGCAGGTCTTCGTTATCATCAGCCATTTTGAGACGGTGCTGCATGAACACAGTAACACACAGGGCTTTGAAAGCCATCAGGGGAACCATCAGAAGATAAAACTACACCCTGCTATTTCTTTTACAGCAATGCTCTGATGGGGAAATTATTCCATCAGACTTCAGATGGGGATTGCTCAATTGCCTGTAATGTCTAATAATTTTAGCTTCCTGCTTGAGCCAATGTCTCTGGATTTTAAAAGACATACTTCTCTCTATTGATTGATATCTAAAAAAACATCAACCCTATCTGCAGTGGAGGAAATAAATTTAAAAGTTTTTCCTATGAAAGCAAAACCTCCTGCACCTTTTCAGGTTAAGTTCTTTTGGGTTAGCAAGGCCAAATCTTCCCCTAGAAACCTCCCCCCATGTTATCTGTGCTAGAAAAAACCCCCACAAAACAAAGCCCCCTGCTCCAAACCACACTGGGTTGGATAAAACAAAACCCCAGAGCCTGGGGCTCCTGAGCTGCTCAGGGGTAAGAACAGACCAAATGATGCACAACAATGCAACCAGACAAAGTGCGAGATGTGGAAAAGGGCCACCACAGGATGAGCAAACTCTGTGCTGGCAGAAAACCCTTGACACCTTCATCCTGCTGAATCGCTCCAGTGATGGAGATGCCAGATCACCTTGGGTAGCTAGTTCTGGAGCTTTAATTAGGATCTAGCTTAGATAAACCTCAGCCACACCTTGGTGAAACCTGCCTGCTCCCAGTTAAGCACATTTGTGCAAACAGTTATCTATCATATTACTTATTTTAAACAATCCAGGGCACAACTTCTATCCCTTCAGCAGCCCCTCTGGGAAACATCTCACCACCATTCCCAACTCCCACAGGTCTCAGGGACCCTCGAGAGCACTCAGGGACCCCCCATACAGCCCTCAAGGGCATCTAGAGCAGCCCTCAGCACCCCTGCGGCCCTTCCCACCTTCTGATCCCCGCAAATCTCCCCTGTCCCATCCCTCAGAGCCCCCCGAAGGGCCTCTCCACAGCTTCCCCAGCCCTGCCAGCCCCACTCTCACCTCCGCGGCCACGCAATGACAACATCCGCCGCGAGCTGGAGGTTCCGGCAGTCCGACGCAGGCGCCGGGAGGCCCCGGCAACGGGAACGCGGAGTGGGCGGGCGGATAGGCGGACGGAGGTTCCTCCCACAGAGGTGACGGCGGGGCAACAGGGTGAAAGGGCTCGGGTCAAGTCCAGCCGTCCCTCACTCGCCAGGATAAGTTGTCATCCTGCGCTCCAGAGCCTCCCCAAGCTCTGCTGCAGCCCTTCGGTGGCCTTCTGGGTTCCCTGGGAATCGAGGTGGGGCCTACCCAGGGGCCACCGCAGGGTCCTGCTGGCCACACCAGTGCTGACATGAGCACCGATGGCCTTCTTGGCCACCTGCGCAACACTGGGCCATCTCCAGCTGCTGTTGACCAACTCACCCCTCTGCCCCTGGTCCTTTTCCACCCAGCAGGTTCCACCAGTCACCCCAGTACAGGAGCTGAGCCCCAAACAGGTCACCTGCAGTGACTTGGGCTGCTGTGTGACAGAAAATGGCAGGGACAGGGTTGTCACCAGAACCTAGAGCAACAGAAAGGTTCATACTGGAAAAGACCTTCAAGGTCATTTGGTCCAGCCCTTAACCCAGCTATCCCAAGGCCACCACTAAACCCTGCCCCTGACCTCCGAATCTCCACAACTGTGAAACATGGGCAGAGATAGTGATTCAACCCCCTACCTGGGCATCCTGTTCCCAGGCCTTGAGGACCCTTTCCAGCAAGAAGCTGCTCCTCAGGACCAACCTAACTTTATGCTGGTTTCAGGCCATTTCCTCTTGTCCTGTCACTTGTTCCTTGGGAGGAGAGACAAACATCCAGAAGAAAACTCTTGGAGCAGAGTTTTGAGGTATTTCTTTGCCAAGAGAAAAGCATATAAACCAAGAAATGGCAAAACTTCCCATAATAATTTGGTTCCAAAAACTTCTTTTCCCTAATTAAGTTCATTAAGATCATTAGAATCCTGAAAAAAAATAGTTGCAATGGCTCTTGATTTAAGTCTCTAGAAAAATTTTAATGACTGTGCTCCTGTTAACTTTAGTTATTTGGAACAGAAAGATAGCAAATACTACACCAGCTCTTTTTAACCAATAAATATGCTTCTTTTTGTGGTTTTTTTTGAAACAAGAATTAAATAGAAACTTTACACATCCAAAATACAATATACAACCCATTTCAAAAAGGACCCATTGATTACAGGAACAGTAGAAACCCATATTTGGAACAGTGCAGAAGCTGCTGTTTTTTCTCCCAGTTCCTCCATTTGCTTACTGGTTTTTCCGACTTGGCATTAACACATTTGGCTCGGCTGTTTGGCAGCGAGACTGGAGGAATCAAGAAGATGCAGTGGAGTTCACAATCCTTTGTTCTCTCTCTCAAGCCTGACCAGTGTGAATTTTCCAAGGATAACGTGTTGAATGACTTTTACCTTGAAGTCAGGTGTTCTAAGGCTGCAGTAAGATATTTGGAGACTGAAGCTGTGTTTTATCCAACTGAAAACATTTTGTATCATCTGTCGCATTCAAAAAGAACAAGGGGACTGTCTCGTTAAGACCATGACAGCAGAAGTTAACGATATATACAAACAAAGTTTTTATCAGGTTTTGAGAGAAGAGAGACTTCCATGAAAAGCATTTCTGTGTTCTCAAACCTCACTTAGAAACTCAGCTTAACATACGGTTGGTTCTGTAGCATTGGTAAAGTTCACTAACAAAAAGACTTGGCCGGACACCGTGAATAAACCCAAGTGTTCCATCAGTTTGTCGCTGCCATCGCTGTTCATGTGGTGTTCAATTGGCTCTGTCTTTCAGTCTCAGCTTTTCTCTCTTGCCGGTGGTTAACTGCAGCCCAGAATGTTATTTTTTTCAGCACTTGCTCCAGCAGTTTTGAGGGCAAGCAGGGGATTTGGTTCTTTAAGAGAGTCGCGTTTTTCCCAATGCAGTCGAGACACAACCTGAGGAAGGGAAAAAAATACCAAAATTAAGGTAACAGTCTGCAACTTAAGGGCAAAAAAGGTGACATCTAATAAAAGCTGGAGATGCTCATGACAAGCAGCTTTCCAAACTCTGAAGGGGGCTGTAAGAAAGCTGGGGGAGGGCTTTTGACATGGGTGGTAGCAACAGGACAAGGGGAAAGGGTTCCAGACTTGAAAAGGGGAGACCGAGGTTGAACATGAGGAACAAATTCTTTGCTGTGAGGGTGATGAGATGCCTGAACAGGTTGCTCAAGGAAATTGTGGCTGCCCCATCCCTGGAAGTGTTGAAGGCCAGCTTGTCTGGGGCCCTGAGTAACCTGCTGTAGTGAAGGCGTCTCTGTCTCTGCAGGGGTGTTGGAACTGGGTGATCTTTAAGGTTCCTTCCAGCTCTAGCCATTCTATGATTCTATGTTAAGTATTGAGCTTGGAGACAGTTTTATACCTCCAGTGATTATTTACAGAGTTATACAGTATTTATACTGTTCTGTGCCTCCAGTCTATAAAACCATATAAATATACCTGTAACATGTATTTTATGCACTTCCACAGTATAATATGGAATTAAATCTGGGTTCACATACATCACAAACGTTCACTGAGGAAGTAATTTTCTGTAGGAGCATGTGGTTAACACTGGTGTGTAAAAGCACCCACATCATGATTTACACTCAACACTCGGCGCCAGTAGCTGTGACTCACCTGAGGAGTGAGTAAGGTTGAGTCTGGAATATCAACAAATCACTGCAGTGACCCTAATTGAGAAAAGAGAAAGAGAAAGAGAAAAGAGAAAAGAGAAAGAGAAAAGCACCATGAAAATGACAGAGATTATCCAGGAAAATCTAACATCTATCACCATGTGCAGAACCTACACAATAATATGTAAACAATTGGAAAAAACAATTCCTTTTTATGAGCCTAAAAAGAGCAGGGAAAAAACCCTCCTAAATTACTCTCCAGGAGCTCCTAAGGTCACACCTCACACCACCACATACAAATGAACCCAGTGGTATCCCAGTCATTTTATATCTCAAGTCGCCTCAGAGGAGGTTTAGTTTGGATCTTAGGAAGAAGATGTTTCCTGAGAGAGTGGTTGGGCACTGGAACAGGCTGCCCAGGGAGATGCTAGAGTCCTCATCCCTGGAGGTGTTTAAAAACTGAGTAGCTAGAGCACTTGAGGCTGTTGGTGTAGGGGTTAGGGAGCTGTTGGGCTGAGGGCTGGACTTGATGATTCTGGTCGTCCCTTCCAGCCAGGATGATTCTATGATTCTAATTCTCACAGCAGTAAGATTTTGCGGTTGGCTTTACTGACTGTGTCCATGAAATGCAGGTCATCTTTGCTTCCACCGAACACCATCACTTCTCCTTCCTTCCCAAGGCAGGCTGTATGCCACAACCTACAGACAGAAGTAAGAGACAGGATTAGTGACCAAGGAATGACAAGCAGGTTTGTGTCGTCTGCAAAACAAGCATAAAACCTCAATGTTTTCCAGGGTTTCAGAGAAACAGTCAGTTTATTTGTGTGTTAACCTCTTCTCACAGACCCTTCTGCATCCTTCACATTCAGGTTATCAGCCTGTGTCCCATGTTCTTAGGAAGAATGGAGGGTGAGCACTGAGCACTCGCTGGAGCTAGGCGAATATGAGCCTCTCTTTTCTGTTCAGTCCTTTATTTGCAGAGAGTGTGTTAGGACTTACTGATCTCTGAGCTTCTTTAACAAATGCTACGGAAATCATAGAATCATAGACTGGCCTAGGTTGGAAGGGATCTCCAAAGGTCAGTTAGTCCAACCCCTGTGCATTGAGAAGGGACATCCTCAGCTAGATCAGGTTGCCCAGAGCCTTGGATGTCTGCAAGGATGAGACCTCAGCTACCTCCCTGGACAACACAGTTCCAGTGTTCAATCACCCTCCTGCTAAAGAACTTCTTCCTGTCATCCCATTTTAATCTCCTCTTCTCTAATTTGATACCAATGGGTCAAATGGTTCATAGCACACACGGGCCATAGGCACACAGGGCACGGTAATGGAACTTCTCACTTCTCAGGAAACCAAAAAACCTTCAGAGGTTCCTTAAAAACATCTTAATACAGGAAATTATTCATTTAATCTAAAAGGAGAGAGCAATCCATCTCATTGAGAATTTTGCGGAATTGTTTAGGTTGGAAAAAACCTTTAAGACCATGGAGTCCAACTCCTGTATTTCATATGGAACCACCCTGTTTTCCTCGCTATATAAACTTTGCCTCAACACAATGTTACAGGGGAAAACTTTTACAGAATATAATTTTAAGAGAATAAGCTTTGGCCAAAAGTGCTTTTCTTTTCCATCTTTCCTTTTTTTACATTTTCCACTGTTTCTTGAATTCACAACTACAATTCTAGCAACAGAAAGGTTGTGGTGAGAGCTTCAGAACACGAGTTATCCTTCTCCAGGCTTATGTTTCTTCCAAAGGTTCCTGGGGATCATTTTCTGTGTCACCTACTTGCATTACACCCAGAAGTACATTTTGCTTACAAAAAACAACCAAAACAAACCCCGCTTTGTAAAATCTGGAGTCTGCTACTTCAGCAGCCACACATTGCTGACTTGATGTTCCTATTAGCAGCTCCAAATCTCTCGTTTTTTTCTACTGAAGTAAAACATCCCAAGATGACTGTCATCACCACAAAGCTCTGGCCCTTTATGTCAACAACAGGCATCACTAGAACTTTCACACCAGAATAAACACTCTCACTTTCTTACTCCACTCATACCAGGACTTATTAATCGCTCTCCTCAGGCTAAACTGTTTCCCACCTTCTCTTCCTCATTACCTGTAGACAGATCTGTCTCTGCCTTATCTGCATTACGATAACTCTGGCCTGGACTTCATCATCGCAGAACACTGGGGAGCCTTTCCTGCCTTCACTCTGTGGCCATCCTAGCTTGCAACCTAGAGATGCTTTCTCTACAGACTGACAAGAGTTTACGTCCTCTCAACAGCTTCCTCTAACTTATCACCTAAACATTCTGACAAAGCAGGTTATTTCAATACAGGGATGCAGATTAACACACAGCTCTTCTATCCACAGCAACACAGTTACATTGGAGTCAAAACACTGGCAGTCTTGTTAGGGTAAAACATAACAATTTCTTCTGTATTTTTAATCCGGAGTGCAACATCTTAGCTGAAGGGCAACCGGTGGATAGAAAGAAAAGTGTTTATATACCAATACAGAATCACAGATCTAGATTTAAAAAATATAAAATAAATATAGAAAATAAATATTAAGAGACCAGAAGGGTTTTATTTGTTACAAATTACTAAAAATGAAGTGGAAGGAAATGATTCTTTACAGAATTTAAGGAGATGCTGCACTAAATGGGATAAAACTAAAGTAAGGACTTGACACTCAAACGCCCTCAGTGTACAGACAGGCTTTTGGCTCCATGTTCCCAGATTTCCTGAAACAGGTTATTGAAGTACTCTTTATTTCTTTTTTTTTTTTAAAGCACGGAGAGGTCATTTACTTCAGTAAAAAATTGGTGAAAGGCAACTGTCCTCAGCCTACAAACTGCACACCAGGGCACGTCTGGGCTTGAGAAAGCCATGAGTCTTGTCAGTGTGTGACCCAAACAGTCTGTTCCCCAGCACTGGTAGCTGTGCCAGCCTCAGGAGTTTCACAAGAGTCACAGCTCAAAAGTCACCAGTTCTCAACATCCAGCCCTACCACCACCTGAGGCACAGGTTCTTCGAGTTTAACTGCAGAGCAAAGGATGAGCTGCAGCTCCCTGGACTGCTGCAGAAAAAAAAGCACATTCTGTTCCTTCTTGATCCATTTTCTTGAGGCAACAGTAAAAATAATGACAGAAGGTGAGTCAGTTCACTTCAGCAGTTAACTTTTAGGAGACCATCCATGTAAAGAAGTGAACGTGAAGACAGAGATGATTCTTGACTGCCATTGATGTCCTTCACTACTCCAGGCACTCAGCAGTCCCGTCTTATCAGCTCAGTGATGGTACAACAGACAAAAAAGATCTTATGGAGCTAAGATCTATGTTTATTTGTGCTTGAAAGAGTTTGAAAATGGGATGAGGTTTAACAGGGCCAATGGCAGGGTCCTACCCTTTGGCCACAATAGCCCCCTGTAACTACAGACTGGAGGATGAGTGCCTGGAGAGCGGCCTGGCAGAGAGGGATCTCACAGGACTGGGTGACAAACGGCTGAGCAGGAGCCAGCAGAGTGACCAGGAGGCCCAGAAGGCCAGTAGCATCCTGGCTTGGATCAGCAATGGTGTGGCCAGCACGACTAGGGACATCATTCTCCCCCTGTACTGGGCACTGGGGAGGTTCCCCTTCGAATACTGGGGGCAGTGCTGGGCCATTCACTTCAAGAAAGAAATGGAGGGGCTGGAGCAAGTCCAGAGGACCGACAAGGCTGGAGAAGGGACTGAAGAGAAAGTCTGATGAGGAGAGGCTGAGGGAGCTGGGGAGGTTTAGCCTGGAGAAGAGGAGACTCAGGGGACCTTCTCCCTCTCTCCAACTCCCTGAAGGGAAATTGTAATCAGGTGGGGGTTGGGCTCTTCTCCCAGGCAACCAGCACCAGGACAAGAGGGCAGGGCCTGAAGCTGCACCAGGGGAGGGTTAGGCTGGATGATAGGAAGCCCTTCCTCATGGGAAGGTTGATTAGAGCCTGGAATGGACTAGCCAGGGCAGTGGTGGAGTTCCCATCCCTGGAGAATTTGAAGTACAGCCTGGCTGTGGCCCTTATTGCCCTGGTCTGGCTGACGTAGTGATGTAAGTTTCATGAGCTCAGAGGCCTTTCATGAGCTTCACTCTTTCTGGGATTCTGTGAACTCTAGAAAGGCACAAAACTTGGGTCTAAGAGTACTGTTTAAAAGACACCCTAGAATAGGATAAATCAGGGAGAAAATTAATTGGGTTGAAGCTATTGCTGTAACAGAAAACAGCTGGCAAGGCAGGGATCAAGCAAACACCTCATCACAATCATGAGATAACATTGTGCTGGGAGTACGGGGGTGAACATACAGAATGAATTTTCATGGTTGTTTCCCCCATGCTTTTCATCTCATGTTGATCTTCATTATTCTCATAGGTTATTAATTCCTCAAGAGTTACACGATTTTCTAATAGAAAAATGACTTGTCTGCAGAATAGCAGGTTCATTGGACACCCAGATCCTTCCCCACAAGAAAATCTTTTAATCCAAGTAAACAGCAACAAGAACAGAAGGTTAAAATGCTGCATCAAGCATGAGGGAACCTTAGCAAAGCAAACCATGCAGTCGTACTGCATCTGTGTTCTAAAATATCCTTCTAACATATTTTGAAACCACTGTTCGCTCACTTTAAATGACTTTAAAACGACCACAATTCAGTGACCATGATCTGATTTTGCATACCTGGGCCGACTCTTGGGCAGATGGGTAAGTTGTTTCCATCCGTTTGTGGTAACACTGTGAATCCAGCCATCACCTACAACATCACAACATACATTAGTACTTTCTTCTTGGTATAGAGTTAACTTATTTAGACACAGAGCTCTGCATTAAGCTATCAGTAACATCATTAACTTTTCTCTCGTCAGTCATAGCCATTTTACTGAACCATGAGGGAGCTGGGTCTCTTGAGCTTAGAAGGAAGAAGACTGAGGGGTGACTCCATTAATATTGATAAGTATGGGAAGGGTGGGTGTCAGGAGGATTGAGCCAGGCTCTGCTCAATGGCATCCAATGATAGGACAAGGGGCAGTGGGTGCAAGCTGGAACAGCGGAGGCTCCACATCAGTCTGAGAAGGAACTTATTCATCGTGAGGGTGACAGAGCACTGGAAGGGGCTGCCTAGGGGAGTTGTGGAATCTTCTCTGGAGAAGTTTAAAACCTGCCTGGCCATGTTCCATTGTGACTGGATCTAGGGGAGCCTCCTGTGGCAGGGGGACTGGATCTTTTGAGGTCCCTTCCAATCCCTAATGTTCTTTGATTCCGCAAACACTCACTGCATCTGGAGTCCAGAATTAAAATTCACTTTTCTATTTTCCTTTTGGATTTGTGAAAAATCCCCCCTCTCCAGGAGAATCTGTTGTGGATATTAAGTGGGTTGCAGACAGCTCTGACCTTGAAGATCTACAGCTATGCCTTTGAAACAAAAGCAAACTGAGCAAACTGGGACACCAGAGAGGGGGCCCGATAAAACGCTGTATTTTTACTAATAGTTCACTAAACTACTAACAACTACTAATCAAAAATAACAGAAATTTACCGGTGTAGACTACAGACCCTATAAAAAGGAGCTCACTGTAAGTTGAGGATAACGGAAAATGGTTAGGTAAGTTGCCAAATAGGATGGATAAAATCCATAATTAAGTATTGGCTTGCATGGGCATATTTTTATGCATCATTGCATGTATATTGTGTTTTATGCAATGTGTTCAGCACTTCACTGACAGGTCTGTGAAAGCCATGCTTGTTATTGATATAAAAGGGGGAAGTGTGGCAGAATGCGACCGCAGGGTTAAACATCTCAGCTAAGAAATGTGGCTAGCTGGTGAGAAGAACCAAGTGTCATGGGAACAAGATGACCAAGAAGGCCACAAGTGAAGATCAGAATATGGGAACTGCTAGCACCTGGGTGTAGGGGGGTCGGGAAAGGGTGGCAAAGTTATGCGAACTCTGCTTGCTTGCTGATTGGTCTCGTAGATGCGGAACAGTATAAAAAGACTTATGCGCACGAACGGGGTTCTGTCCGATAAACAAAAGACATATGTTGAAGCATGAAAAAAGAGAAGATAATAAAAAGAAGCTTGCTTTGCTTTGTTTACAGTAGGCTGCAAAGAAATACTGTGTCATGTGTCCATCACAACTTTGTGCCCACCATCAGTGACACTCAAAACTGTTTTCACTCATCTTCACATTGTTTCATGAGGTTGCACTTTCTAGCTAAGGAACTCAGTATCCTGCTTCCTACATAACATCTTGTAGCTGTGATTTGTTATTAATCTCAAACTCTACAGTAAGTTGACATTATTATTTGAATCTTCTTCCTGCAAGTCATGCCTTGTTCTAACTGAAACGTGGGAGACTCCTGCTTTTACTCTTTTCAATGACAGACAGTTTGATGTCAGATTTCTTAGTGTAACAGCTCATTGTGATACACCATATGCTCTTGCTTCTGTAAAAATAACACGAGAGCTAGAGAAACACAACTTTCAATTCAAAATTACTTACTTAAAGGAACATTATCAGAGCTTAGTCCCCCAAAAAGAAAAAGTCTGTCGTCTCCTATTGGAGTCAATGTGTGCCAGGATCGGTCTTTGGGTTTCTCTCCACTGATATTAATTCTTGGTGAAAGAAAAGAAGCAAAACCAGTTTTGTAACGAATGCTGAGAATGAACCCCACCAGAAAAATGTAACGGTTACTAGCACAGTTAATGATTTAATAGCATTAATTGTTATCTTATCTGGAGAGCAGTCCTGTGGGACTTGGGGGTGCTGGTGGATCAAAACCTGGACATGAGCCACCAGTGTGCAATCACAACCCAGAAGGCCAATCCCATTCTGGGCTACTTCAAAAGAGCTGTGGCCAGCAGTTCTTTTCACCAAGAGAGGCGATTCTGCCCCTCTGCTCTGCCCTGGTGAGTCCTCACCGGGACTATTGTGTCCAGTTGTGGAGTGTGTCCAGAAGAGGGTCACTACAATGATCAGGGGAACAGAGCATCTCTCATATGAGGACAGGCTAAGTGACTTGGGGCTGTTAAGTCTGGAGCAAAAAAGGCTCTCGGGGGCCTTCTTTTGACCTTGCAGTACCTGAGGGAGGCCTACATAGAATCATAAGGGACTGGAAGGGACCTTGAAAGATCACCTAGTCCAATCCCCCATCACAGCAGGATCACCTAGACCAAGTTGCACAGGAATACATCCAGGTGGGTTTTAAATGTCTCCAGTGAAGGAGACTCCACAACTCCCCCTGGGCAGCCTGTTCCAGTGCTCTAAAAGGCGGCAGGGGAAGGTCTTTTCAAGAGAGTTTGTATGGATAGGACAAGGAGCAGTGGGTTCAAGCAGGGAAAGGATAGATGCAGACTGGGTATTAGAAAAAAGTTCTTCAGTATGAAGATCACTGGAATGGGCTGCCTGGGGAGCTGGTGGGGGCCCCATCCCTGGAGTCATTTATGGTCTTTATGAGGTTTTGAGCAACCTAACCTAGGTAGAGTTGTCCCTGTGTAGGGACTGTTGTACTGGATGACCTCTAGAAGGTCCCTTCCAGCCTAGAACACTCTATGATTTTATGACTTCTGCTCATGTCTCTACTCCTAGGAAAATCGCCTGAAATGCTGTAGGGACTGTAGAGCAGAATTAGGATCTGCTGAGGGCATCAGCCCATCTACTGCCTTGATATTAAGCAAAGCAACAACTGCTGTCTGCTTTAAGCATTTGTCTCATGCCTGTGGGCACAGAGGAAGCCTGAGATGAGGAATAACACAGGAGCCTCCAGTTCAGCTAGAGGAATTTCACCAATGGGGATCGCTAAGTGCTTCCCCAGCTGGAGGCAGAGAGTGAACAATCACAACTAATAAAACAGCAATTGCAAAACACTCCTACTAAATTGGGCACTGAAGTTGAACTCAAAACACTCCAGCGGCCGCTTTGCGCAACTCTTGATGCTTCTAAAGCCAGCAAAAGGGAAAACTGTGCTGAGACACAATGGGCTTTGCTGCTGGTGAGAATGTTTGGACCCTTCATGCTTTCAGTCTCTCCGAGACTATTTGATGTCTACAGAATGGCTGCAAGCTCCTAAATTTATAGTGATCCTAGTCTGTATTAAATCCTATCACAGGTAAATCTTGTAAGTTACTCTTGGATGATAACATAGAAATGACTGAGCACTGGAGCAATCTTTAGCTTTTAGAAGTGGCTGCCTTTAGTATTTCCATCTGTGTGTGTGTGTGTGTGTTGTATTCATCACAAATCCCAGGAATACACAAATCCCTGATTTAGCTGTAAACTGAAATATAAAAACAGCAAACAAAATGGCTAAGATGATCATCTCAGAGGATCTCTCTGGAAACGTTTCAAACCCGTCTGGCCATGTTCCTGTGCGACTGGATCTAGGGGATCCTGCGGTGGCAGGGGGATTGGACTGGATGATCTTTTGAGGTCCCTTCCAATCCCTAATGTTCTAAATTCCGTGATTCTATGATCTCTCTCCAATCTGTACTATCGTGAGCCAAACACAGGTAGTAAAAGCAGCCTTCCAAAATACATCAAAATTACAATCCCATAAGGATCAGCGGATTCGGTCTTGACAACGAGGATGTTATCATCCTAACTGCTGCACTTCAAACAGCATCAGCAACGCTTTGGAGCTGAACAGGAGCAGCTTAGTAATCACCATCAAATTAAATTAAGATCTCAATATAATAGCTGTTCAAATAGTCCACATGTCCTCATTCTCTTCTTGGAGAAGCAATAAAATTAGCAGTGGAGCTGTTTAGCACCGCATTTCAACTTGCCATATTCAAATTTTTCAAGTGTTATAGGGAGAAACCCACCTTCCAGACCACGTCCAAGTGTCTAAGTTCAGGCAGTGCAAATCGTTCATTCTTGTTTGCTAAAACAAAGGAAAAAAAACCCAGCTGCATTATATTAAGCAAAGAAAGAACAGAAAGTATCACAGAAGAAACAGAAAGTATCACAGAAGATTCTGGGAAAGTAGCACAGAATCACAGAATCATTTGGGTTGGAAAAGACCCCCCAGGATCATTGAGTCCAACCATCAATCCTACTCTACAAGTTCACCCCTAAACCAGATCCCCCAAAGCATCATATCTAAGCAACTTTTAAGCACATCCAGGGATGGGGACTCAATCACCACCCTGGGCAGCCCATTCCAGTGCCTCACCACTCTCCAGGAAGAATTTCTTCTTGATGTCTAGTCTAAACCTGGCCTGCTGAAGCATGAAGCCCTTCCCTCTGGTTCTGTCACTAATGACCTGTGAGCAGAGACCAGCACCAACACCTCTACAAAATTCTTTCAGAGAATTGTAGAGTGCAATGAGGTCTCCTCTTAGGCTTCTCTTTCTCAAACTAAACAGCCTAAGCTCTCTCAATCTTGCCTCATCAGATTTATTCTCCAGGCCCTTCACCAGCTTCGTCACCCTCCTCTGCACTCGCTCCAGCACCTCGATGTCTCCCTGTACTGAGGTGCCCAAAACTGAACCCAATACTCAAGGTACAGTTTCACCAGTGCTGAGTACAGGGGGACAATGAGCTTTCTACTCCTGCTGGACACACTGTTTCTAATACAAGCCACAATGCTATTTGCCTTCTTGGACACCTGGGCACACTGCTGCCTCCTGGGCACACTGCATCATTCCCAGGAAACAGTATTCCACCAAAGAAGAGAACTCTACCATTATGCCTTCAGCCAGCAGATGGAAAGGGTCTTTTTCTCCAGAAACCTCATGGAACTCCTGGAAAACTCCCTGTTGGGATTATCTACAGTAATCCAACAGCAGTATGGGATCAAGTTTAGGTTTTGATAGTGAAGAACTATGTGCTAATTCACTTCTTGCAACAGACATTCAGATTTCCTTGAAATACTCTAATCAATGCTGTACTGACATCTGACATCCCACAAAAAAAAAATTCATCACATCCATGGTTTCCTCTCTTTTCTGGAAAGAAAAGCAATGACGAGGTCTTATGACCCTTTAGTGTTTGCCATGCAACTAATAAAATGGATCAATACACTGCTCTACCTGCCTGGCCTTTGGGTTGAAGAAAGAAGTTGCCTTGGAAATGCAAAGGAGGGGGAATATTAGTAGTTGCCCTACACTTTGGTAGTGTTTTCAGTGGCTCATGACACACTTGCCTGATAATTGTGATTCCCCTAGGTGCTACAAAACAACAGCTGAGAAGTAGGGAAATGTATCTCGCCTTACCTTACAATTCCTTTTCTCCTAGGGCCTCTTTCCAGCTCGCGGATCCTTTGTGGCAGAAACTAGACTTGTCATTAAGCCAGAAGAGGAGCACCCTCACCCCTGAGAACCCAGCCAGTGAGTCTGAGTGACTTCCATCAGAACTACGGGTAGTCCCTTGGGGTTAGTTCAGGAAGCAGCAAGGCTTTCAGGACAGCTCTGAGCAGTACGTTCTAGCCCTTCTCTGTCTTAGGGCTGGCCGGTTTTTTGGAACCCGTAATGAAAGGCTAAAGATCATGGTGTGAGAGCTTTTGTGCCTCATCTGACAAACTTTATCCTTGCAAGAGGGTGAATATAATAATGAAATGTTGTCTAACTGACAGCCAGTGAGACAGATCTGTCTCCCATGACACGTTTGTGAAGTTTCTTGCTCCTTCAGGTGGCTTCAAACAAGATTTGGAACAAATTAACACAAGTGGAAAGGAAAATGTGATTCCCAAGTATCTTCTGCTGTACCTGTACATGGATAGAAGAAGGGAGAAAGGGACATCCTGGCCTCTAGAAAGGAAAAATCTTTCATCACTTTGGAATAAGACTCTTGGCTACTGAGGACATCTAGTACAGAAAGGGAAGGAGGCCACTGTTATGTTGGAAATTAAGATCTCAAGAAGCTCCTGTTCCAGACCTTGCCACTGACTTTCCTTTCCTAGGCTCTGGGCAGAAGATGGAGCAGTTTTCAGTGTCTCGGTCCCTGGGAAATCAATGGATTATCATCTTTACATTCACATCATTCAATAGATCGATTGATGCACAATAACATCAACCTTACTTTGAATTCAAAAGGCAGCAGCAGTTGGACATTCATGTCTAATGATTCCATCCTTGAACATAACTGAAAACACTTTGCTGCCCAACTGTGGATCCTGCAGGACTGAGTAGGTTTGAGCGAGTCAGGTTTGCCACGTTTGCCACAAAGCAAAGCTTTGTGTTTCTCATACTTTTCTAAAAGTTCCCTGCGAGATTTTACGAGCACAGCCAACAATCCTAACACAAGTCCCAATTGGTTTAAAGGCTTCAAGACTCGTAAGAGGGTTTGAGCTACAAAAACTACTTAGATCATCCTGCTTCATTGATTTGCAGCCCAGTAAACATTAACCAGGATCTGCATTGTCACAGGATTAGCCTCCTGGCACCACGAAAGGCGTTAGGGGGAATGAATTTACAGCTCACTGCTCTGGGCAGCTGAGAGTTACAGTCAAACTGCTACTACAGCTCAAACCTTTGTGAGAGGACTGCGGTTCAGTGAACCTTCTGATCTTTTGTGACAGAAAGGATTAATGGGAAATAGAAACATGCATGGGTGAAGAGCTGCTGCAAAGACTGTTATTACTTCATCCTTCTTTACACGAACACTTCCCACTTAAACCCCAATCAATTTTTGGACTAATTCTCCTTCCCACTTTCTCTCGTTTCTGTATGGGTTTTTTGGGGGTGAGACCTTACCTGGAGGAACAGAGTCCACAAAATACTTCTGAGCCTGTTTTCAAATGATTCCTGAGACAATTGATTTTGATCACCATCATCTTCTTTTACCAGTTCTAGCTCCAAGTTTGGAAAAAGGTGCCCTTTCCTCCCAGAAACGTGAATAGGAGAAGCCTCATGACACTTGCTGGCCCTTTCTGGTTCCTTGCAGAGCCTTTTCCCTGGGAAGATTTGTATTATGGTGAACTGGAAGGAGAAGGAGGAGCAGAGCAATCCTGTACTTGCTCAATTTATGGAGAAAAGCAAGCCTTCATCCTTTGAGCAGGGAGTTACTCCTGTTGTCAGTAAATGCAGGGGTTTTTCTGATGTCTTTAGCTTTCCTTTCCTTTTCCATGGCTCACATTAACTCCTCAAGCCTCACTGAACCTTCCCTAACCTCTGATAAATCTTCTTCCATTTATTTCTAGGCTAGAAAGTAAATCAATAACAATTACTAAGGTGAAAATTGTACTTTCCCTCTGAAATGAAATACAGCTTTCCAAAATTTCCCTGGTACTGTTCCCAAATGCTTTGCACTGAAAAGCAGCAAATGGTTATTAATGGAGCTGATGTTCCCTGAGGAAGAGAAAACCTCTGCAGATCCCACAGCAGGCACAGAAGAGCAAGTCCTTAGCAGAGGCACTAAGGGACTAAACCATTCTGAATCGGAAGTGAACACTTGTCCCAAGTATTCTGTGTTAAAGCTTCTACGCAGCTTTTACAGCATGAAAAACAGCAGGGAGGGAACACAGTGCAACTTTACACTGTTCTACTTGTCAGGACTTGAGAATAGAGGGTATGGCAGCTTTCCATGGTGAAGCTGGCACATGTTCACTGCAGGGCATTTCCAACCTGTAGTTAACTTCTCCTCTTTCACATAACAAAACTGCAGAAACCCAGAACTGAGGGTTTCCAGAAGCACCTTCATTGGTACTTTTCATAGCAGTAGAGATAGAAAGCACCATATCAGTATTAGTATGATTAAAGCCTCCAAATTAGCTGCAGGTAAAAAAAACTAAAACCTTCAATTTAAAATAAATATGGAAGAGCAGAGAGTAACTCAAATTAAGAGGCTTTTTTCACTTGCCTTATGAAATCTGTCTCTCACACTGCTGATGAAGCTCTGGCTCATATGGAGACCTTTAAAAATAGAATCTTCCCTGTGCTTTTGCAACAGATCTAACAGGAGTCGTTGTACCTTCCAGCCCATAGAGACACTCTCTTTGCAAAATATTTAACAATTCACAGGGGAGCCTGCACTACCTACCATCATCCTGCTTTTCAGACGCAAGGCAGGGACATGCTTTTTGTGTTGGATTCCTGCTTCAGCCTTGCATTCTTGTGTTAAAGCTCTGGCAGAGAAGAGCTCCTCTGACTACTGCCAGAAAAATTGTGCTGCTGAAAGATGTTAGTATCCCCTTCTTACCAGTGGTGGCTTCAAGTTTGTTAGGTGCAGCTAACCAAGGGGATGATGCCCACAGCTTGAGTTTAAAGAGAGGCAGAAAGAGTTACGTTTCTGTAGCAATGTGTTAAATGTGCCCCGGTTGTATCCTGTACAGGCAGCCCACAGTATTACCTAAGGCACAATGGATTTAAGATCCTCCCACAGCAAATGTTTCAGTCTTGGATCAGCTACAAGAAAGCAAATACGAACTTTACTCCTGCTGTAAAGAGCTTATGTTGTACCCTCAGAATAAAGCCGTTACAGCCAGCTTTGTGCATTGCAGTAGGTAAAGAGACTGAGGCTGCAAACCTGCTGTTAGAAGAGCAGAGGAGAAGCTTTTCCACACTGCTCTTCCACAAATTTTGGGGGGAGAAAAAAATTAAATAAAAAAATCGGTTTAACTAATGAAGCTCCAAACTGGCATTTTATTTCAATCTGGTCTCTCAGAGGCCTCCTGATGCTCCTCTCAGAAGGAACTGTCTCCTACAGAGGCCACATACACATCAACCATTGCTGTTGATCTAGAAATGTTTCTGTTTACCCTGAGACCATCTGGTTTTTTTTCCCTTTTTGGAACAATTTTTGCTTCTTCTTTAAGACTACATCCAGAAGGATGGACTCTTCTTTTTGTAAGGTAGAGGCATTGTGGATTTGATGCCCCTAAGATACAGTCTAAGCCAAAGAAATTTTGGACTTGTTTCTGCAACAAAGTAATTTGCTATTAAAACAGCAATAAACTGCTAAGAAAATAATATTGCTGCCAAGAGAAGGTTTTAATTAAAACACTAACCAGCACTCGTCCTCCAAAGATGTAACCTTTATTTCCCAGCACAGCACACGTATGAGCTGCTCGAGGCTGAGGTGGGTCTCCACCCTGAAAGAACCAACAGAAGATCCTTCAGAACAACATCAAAACACCAAGCCAAGGACGGGGGCAAGTCAAACATAACAGAGACTGCAAATGTAAGGCCAGCATGCAGCAGTGTGGTGATGGACCTGCCACTTTAGAAGGCAATGATTCAGTGAAATCATTTGTAGCTATCTCCAAGACTCTGCAGACATCAGAACATACCCATAATACCGAAGGACAGCTCTGAGTTCTCTCAGTGGCTAATGTTGAGCATTTTCATAGAATCATGAACTGGTCTGGGTTGTAAGGGAGCTCAGAGTTCACCCAGTGCCAAGGCCCTGCCATAGGCAGCAACACCTCTCACCAGACTAGGGTGCCCACAGCCCCATCCAACCTGGCCTTCAACACTTCCAGGGAAGATGGAGCAACCACAAGAAAGCCCATTCACTGTCAGTCTCATTTACTTGCTTTACTTAATTCTATGACTCCTAAGTACAAAGTTACAATATTGTTCCATACACACAACACTCAGTGGCAGGAGGGTTATGTGCTCCACTCAGGGATTCCACACCCAAAGCCCTCCAAGGCCACTCAAAGTCAATGTATTCACCACAAGCCATTCCTGCAGGAACCTGACTTGCTATGTGAGGAGCCACAGCCACTTGCAAAATGCAGTAAAACTGTGATCGTGAGGAAAGAACTGACTAAAAACCACTCACCCTGATGGCTGGTTGGGTCCAGGTCTGTGTGGTCGTATCAAAAACATGAACATCATTATGCCAACCCCAGAATATCTGTCCTTCCTACAGAAGAAAACATTAAAAGGTAGTCAAAGCATAAAAAAAAAAAGTTAGAAAGTTAAAAATAAGAGAGAAGATAAAAAACCAGATAAGAAAAACTACATTAAAAAATTAAAAATAAGAAAAATAAAAAGAGAATAAGAGAAAAATAAAAGAAAAGAAAATGAAAAAGACATTAAAAAGAAGAGAAAAAAGAAAATTAAAATAAGAAAAATAAAAAATTTTAAAAGATATAAACATAAAATTAAGATTAAAAAGATTAAAAAATAAGATAAAAATCCATTTAAAAATTTTAAAGCAAGTTAAGACAAATTCAGAAAGTTTAAAAAATAAAACTAAGTTAAAAATAATTTAATAAAATAAAAATTAGTGTTAAAAATTAAGCAAATAAAAATAAGTTTAAAAAATAAAAAAGTTGTATTTTAAAATCTCTGTGTCTGTTAAAGGATGCAGACCCAACTTAAAACATGGAATTAAAAACCCCTTGTTAATATTTTTAATGATGTAGCAGCTCAGCTCAAGCTGAAGGTCTTGGCTGATGACACTTGTGATAATTTCTAGCGTTACACATTGGGAAATGAAGAGATTGTGCACAGTCATTCCAGATTTAATGTTTCATGTCACCCTCCCATGACTGCAAATGTCTAATTCCTGTCACTAAATACCCTCAAGAAAGTCAATTCTTCAATTTGCTGGGGGTTTCATATTTAAAAATATAACTTCAGATTGAAAGTACTGCCTTTACTTCCAGCTTTGACAGCAGTTTTGTTTCACTGCACTCAATGCCCAGCCCAGGATACACTGCACTCCCTCTGCTCCCAACCTGCTGCAGCTGAAACTTCCGATCCAGGAAGATTTTNCAAGCCAAGGACGGGGGCAAGTCAAACATAACAGAGACTGCAAATGTAAGGCCAGCATGCAGCAGTGTGGTGATGGACCTGCCACTTTAGAAGGCAATGATTCAGTGAAATCATTTGTAGCTATCTCCAAGACTCTGCAGACATCAGAACATACCCATAATACCGAAGGACAGCTCTGAGTTCTCTCAGTGGCTAATGTTGAGCATTTTCATAGAATCATGAACTGGTCTGGGTTGTAAGGGAGCTCAGAGTTCACCCAGTGCCAAGGCCCTGCCATAGGCAGCAACACCTCTCACCAGACTAGGGTGCCCACAGCCCCATCCAACCTGGCCTTCAACACTTCCAGGGAAGATGGAGCAACCACAACAAAGCCCATTCACTCTCAGTCTCATTTACTTGCTTTACTTAATTCTATGACTCCTAAGTACAAAGTTACAATATTGTTCCATACACACAACACTCAGTGGCAGGAGGGTTATGTGCTCCACTCAGGGATTCCACACCCAAAGCCCTCCAAGGCCACTCAAAGTCAATGTATTCACCACAAGCCATTCCTGCAGGAACCTGACTTGCTATGTGAGGAGCCACAGCCACTTGCAAAATGCAGTAAAACTGTGATCGTGAGGAAAGAACTGACTAAAAACCACTCACCCTGATGGCTGGTTGGGTCCAGGTCTGTGTGGTCGTATCAAAAACATGAACATCATTATGCCAACCCCAGAATATCTGTCCTTCCTACAGAAGAAAACATTAAAAGGTAGTCAAAGCATAAAAAAAAAAAGTTAGAAAGTTAAAAATAAGAGAGAAGATAAAAAACCAGATAAGAAAAACTACATTAAAAAATTAAAAATAAGAAAAATAAAAAAGTAAGTTGTATTTTAAAATCTCTGTGTCTGTTAAAGGATGCAGACCCAACTTAAAACATGGAATTAAAAAACCCATGTTAATATTTTTAATGATGTAGCAGCTCAGCTCAAGCTGAAGGTCTTGGCTGATGACACTTGTGATAATTTCTAGCGTTACACATTGGGAAATGAAGAGATTGTGCACAGTCATTCCAGATTTAATGTTTCATGTCACCCTCCCATGACTGCAAATGTCTAATTCCTGTCACTAAATACCCTCAAGAAAGTCAATTCTTCAATTTGCTGGGGGTTTCATATTTAAAAATATAACTTCAGATTGAAAGTACTGCCTTTACTTCCAGCTTTGACAGCAGTTTTGTTTCACTGCACTCAATGCCCAGCCCAGGATACACTGCACTCCCTCTGCTCCCAACCTGCTGCAGCTGAAACTTCCGATCCAGGAAGATTTTCACGGCATTTCTGCCGAGGCTATGAAAACACAGGAAAAGCAGATGCAGAAGAAAGGACAAATCTGGCAGAATCAAAGAACATTAGCGATTGGAAGTAACCTCAAAAGTCCAGTCCCCCTGCCACAGCAGGCTCCCCGAGATCCAGTCGCACAGGAACATGGCCAGGCAGGTTTTAAACTTCTCCAGAGAAGGAGATTCTACAACCCCCTGGGCAGCCCCATCCAGGGCTCTGTCACCCTCACTGGGAAGAAGTTCCTTCTCACACTGATGTGGAACCTCCTCTGTTCCAGCTCACACCCATTGTCCCTTGTCCTATCATTGGATGCCACTGAGCAGAGCCTGGCTCCATCCTTCTGGCACCCAACCTTTCCATATTTATCAACACTCATGGGGTCACCCCTCAGTCTCCTTTTTTCCAAGCTCAAGAGAGCCAGCTCCTTCAGCCTTTTCTCATCAGGGAGATGCTCCACTCCCTTCAACATCTTTGTGTCTGTGTGCTGGGCTCTCTCAAGCAGTTCTGTGTAGTTTTGGAACTGAGGGGCCCAGAACAGAATTTCCTACAAAAAGGAGAAATCACTCTGAATTTCCTACAGAAAGGAGAAGTGGTTGTGAATGGGGACAAATCTCTCACCCAAAACGCGTCATGGACATCAAAACAATCGCTCAGCTCGTTGTGCTTCCTGCAGCCATAGCCACCGAAATATATCAACCTAAAGAACAACAAAAACACTCTGTGAGCTGGTTTGTCACCAACACTCCAATGAATAAGTTGTCATAATTGGTTTCACATTTTGGTTTACCTCTTATTAATAACACAAACAACATAAAATATGTCACTCTGCTCCTAACTACGAGTGGTACGGAGACAGAAAGGCACAGAAGCAAGAAAGGAGGTTCAAGTTGCCTCCAAGTCTCTATTCTCTGTTCCTCCAGACTCAAGATTATTTATCACAGTTATGTTTGTGTCTCACAATGACACAGAACACACAGGACAGTGAACTAGGTTCAATGGGTGGACTATTCAGTGGATAAAGTACTGGCTGGATGGTGGCATCCAGAAAGTGACTGTCAATGGCTTCATGCCCAGATGGAGGAAGGTGGCGAATGATGCCCCACAGGGATCTGTGCTGGGAACAGTGTTGTTCAATATACTCATAAATGACATTGACAGAGGCATTGAGTGCACCCTCAGGAAATTTGCAGATGATGCCAAGCTGTGGGTACAGCTGATCTGCCTGAGGGATGGGATGCCATACAGAGGGACCTGGACAGACTGGAGACGGGTCTCCAGATGAACCTTATGAGGTTCAACAAGGACAAGCGCAGAGTCCTGCACCTGGGCTGGGGTAACTGGCATCATCAGGAACTGGCTGGGAGAAGATCTACTGGAGAGCAGTCCTGTAGAAAGGGACTTGGGGGTGCTGGTGGATCAAAACCTGGACATGAGCCACCAGTGTGCAATCACAACCCAGAAGGCCAATCCCATTCTGGGCTGCTTCAAAAGAGCTGTGGCCAGCAGTTCTTTTCACCAAGAGAGGTGATTCTGCCCCTCTGTTCTGCCCTGGTGAGACCTCACCAGGACTATTGTGTCCAGTTCTGGAGCACCCAGCACAAGAAAGATGCAGACAGACTGGAGTGCGTCCAGAAGAGGGTCACTACAATGATCAGGGGAACAGAGCATCTCCCATATGAGGACAGGCTAAGTGACTTGGGGCTGTTCAGCCTGGAGAAAAAAAGGCTCTCTGGGACTTTCTTTTGACCTTCCAGTACCTGAGGGGAACCTACATAAAGGCAGGGGAAGGTCTTTGCATGAGTTTGTACAGCTAGGACAAGGAGCAGTGGGTTCAAGCTGGGAAAGGATAGATGTAGGCTGCATATTAGAAGAAAGTTCTTTAATATGAGGGTGGTTGATCATTGGAATGGGCTGCCTGGAAAGGTGGTGGGGGCCCCATCCCTGGAGTAATTTATGGTCAGGCTTTATTAGGTTCTGAACAACCTGAGCTAGGTAGAGTTGTCTCTTTGTAGGGAGGTTTTACTGGATGACCTCTAGAGGTCCTTTCCAGCCTAGAACATTATATGATTCCATGACTTCTGCTCACGTTCCTAACCCTTCCTAAGGAAATTCCTCTGCTCCTGCTTTCTCTGCACAGCAAATGTTGGCAATGTTCAGCCCACAGGCTGCCTGTGACCCATAAAAGTCCTTCTCTAGCTCATATAAAGCTTCTTCCAGCGAAGCACTGCAGAGCGTACAGCATGATGAGCATGGTTACACACCTCGCGGTCTAACACTGCACCCAGGAAATGGCTGTCAGTATGAAACTCTTCCTAAAGCTCTGCTTAACCTCAACATGTGAGGTCATCTGGTCTAGCAGTTAGCGACCTGGGAGAAAGCAATTTAGGACTGATGGGATGGTAGTGAAGGTCATTGCAGCCTGATATCCCTAGGGAAACACTGGAAGCATCATGCAGTGCAGCAAGACAAGGGCACAACCGGTGAAATTCCCAGCCAGACTTTCTGAAAACATCCCCAGACGCACCTGTTAAACGAGGTTACACTCTGCCACCTAAAATAGGTGTCAGCATCATGTGCTGCTCTCTGAAGAGATTAATGAATAATATTGTGCAAAAGGCCAAGAAGTAGTAGTTCAAATACATTTAATTTATCTATCTAGTGGCTAAACCACGTTTAACAAACCCAAGCTATAGATCTGACAGGCATTGTGCAGCTGGTGTAAAACCTCTTGAGGTATGGGGTTCTCAAACGGCTAAAGAAGTTATGGGTTTGATTTCACTGTGTTTCACGGTCTTAATTGTTTACACTGTGATTGTACTTACCATCAGCTCAGTTCACATGTCAGACAACTCTGGCAGAACCACAGTACATGAGTGGGTTGGACCTTGAAAGATCATCCAGTCCAATCCCCTGCCACAGCAGGCTCCCTGAGATCCAGTCACACAGGAACATGGCCAGGTGGGTTTAAAATTCTCCAGAGAAGGAGACTCCACAACCCCCCTGGATGGCAGCCCCATCCAGGACTCTGTCATCCTCACTATGAAGAAGTTCCTTCTCAGACTGATGTGGAACCTCTTTTATTCCAGTTCACACCCATTGCCCTTTGCCCTATCATTGGATACCACTGAGCAGAGCCTGGCTCCATCCTCCTGACACCTGACCTTGCCATATTTATCAACACTCATGGAGTCACCCGTCAGTCTCCTTTTTTCCAAGCTCAAGAGAGCCAGCTCCTTCAGCCTTTTCTTGTTAGGGAGATGCTCCACTCCATCATCTTTGTGACTGTGCTGGACTCTCTGAAGCAGTTCTGTGTGCTTCTGGAATGGAGGGGACCGTAACTGGACAGAAGATTCCAGTTGCAGTTTCAGCAGGGTAGAGTAGAGGAAGAGAAGAACCTCTCTCCATCTACTAATCACCTCCCTTCTAATCCATCCCAGGATACCATTTGCCTTCTTGGCCACAAGGGCCCATTGCTGGCTTCTGCTCATCCTGCTGGCCACAAGGACCCTCAGGTCCCTTTCTCCTACTCTGGCCTCCAACAAGTCAGCCCCCAACCTATACTGGTACTTGAGGTCGTTCTTGTCAAGATCCAAGACTCTGCTCTGGCCTTTGTTATATTTCATTCAATTTCTCCCTGCCCAACTAGCTTGTCTAGGTCTCTCTGAATGGAAAGTTTTTTAGGAGCGCTACACAAAATCCCACAGCAAGTCAAGCTAAAAACTAAGAGTTTCCTGAATACCAAAACTGTACACTCTTCACTTTTCTAGTCCTTCCTTCTCTGCAATTTACACATAGGAAATTTCCTGAATGCATTATTACCTGTCCTTATAGACCCAGCAGGCAAGCTTGTCACGTGGTGTAGGAGGTTGACCTTTAAAATTTGTGATTTTTTTCCACTTATAGGTTCCAGTTTTTGTTCGCAAGTTCACATAATAAAGCTTAAAAGAAAAAACACATCACAATATTTTCAATATAAACAACATCAAAGAATCCGGCATAAATTACCAGCAAAGAAGCACAACATCTACTTACACTTCAAAAAATATAAAGGAACTGACAGTGGGGTTTCTCAGGTATAGAAGAAGTACAATATAGGAGAGTCCTGCATAGGACGACCCCAGTACAAGACCTCTGTAAAGCAAATAGCTCCCAGTTCAGTTCTCCTGGCAGTGTGGCCTCATCCAACCAACGCAACACCACAAAAACCTCTCCAAGGCTGGTGATCCAAAACCCAAATCGATTACAGGCTCCATTTCAGGTATTTTATAGCCCGGATTGAGCTCTGACTTCATTTACCTTAAGGATAAACCAGTTTGTTTTCATCTGCTTTGCAACCCCAGTCTTCACTTACAATGAAAACCAGTAACTGTGTTTTCAGTTTAATTATTGTCTGATTGTAATTGCTATCAGAGAGCAAAAATACAAGTTATACGCGGAGACGAATTTATAAAAGTTAATATTCTGAGTGATATTCTGAGATAAATGTGTTAAAACTTAATATTCTGAGACAAAATTAATAAAACTTCACCCTCTGAGTTATATTCTGAGACAAATCTGGGTTTTTTAAAAGGCAAGTGGGAAAGCCCTGGCACTTTTCAGAAGCTTCATGTAATGGGTCTTATTCTGAAGCAACAATTCACCAAAATATCTGAAAAACCCAAGGGATTTGAACACTAAAACACAAACGACAGGTTTTTATCAGGTTAAAAAGACAGGACTTTTAATAAATAAAGCTTTTCCTTGCACTTCTCCTTAACTCAAACTTTTCTTAACCAGACAGACCAGTCAAGGTCAACATGACTGTACTATTCTTTCAGTTTATGTTAGAAATAGATGAAACGTGCAAGATTCCATAAGAAAACAGAAGAGTACACAATACCCGGTTGCTGTAGCCTTTATCATCAAATCCACCAAAAATGTACAACTTCCCGTTGATGCTGGCCCCACAGCTTCCCGACATGGAGGTGGGTAACTCTCCCTCCATCAGGTGCATTGTCCTGCACAGATAAAGAATTGGGAAACTCCTACAGAACTGCTTGCAGTTAACAAACCCACACCAGATATATTGATAATTTTTAGACTTAGAACTACAATCGCAGAATCACAGACATGGCCCAGCCCAGGACCTAACATCACAACGGTGGCCAGACCAGGGCACTAAAGACCACAGCCACAATGTCTTTCAACACTTCCAAGGATAGGTACTCCACCACTGTTCTGGGTAGTCCATTCCAGGCTCTGATCACCCTTCCAAGGAGGAAGGGCTTCCTAACATCCAACCTAACCCTCTCCTGGTGCAGCTTCAGGCCCTGCCCTCTCATCCTGGCAATGGTTGCCTGGGAGAAGAGCCTGACCCCACCTGACTACAGTCTCCTTCAGGGAGTTGGAGAGAGGGAGAAGGTCCCACCTGAGTCTCCTCTTCTCCAGGCTAAACACCCCCCAAGCTCCCTCAGCCTTGCCTCAGCAGTCTTTCCCTCCAGTCCCTTCCCCAGCCTTGATGCTCCTCTGGACCTGCTCCATCACGTCAATATCTTTCTTGAAGTGGGGAGACCAGAACTGCCCTCAGGACTTGAGGTAAGGCCTCACCAGTGCTGAGTACAGGGGGAGAATTACATCCCTAGTCCTGCTGACTATGCAGTTTCAGATACAAGCCAGTATTCCACCGGCCTTTTCAAAGAATCATAGAAAGAATCATAGAATCATCATGGCTGGAAAGGACCTCCAGGGTCATCGAGTNGCCACCTGGACACACTGCTCGCTCATATGCAGTCAACCAGTTGTCAGCTAGTACTCTCAGGATCCAGTACTCTACCAGGCTGCTCTTCAGCCACTCTTCCCCTATAAATACAGGTTTTGCCCAGAATTAGTGCTTGGAACTGTACATGACAGATGAAGTCTGGCTGCTGTGGTGTAAGTGGATGTTCATGTGAACACTGTGTCCAGGTTTGTCATGCAGTTCAGTTTTTCTGAAGGTGAAGACTGAATTAAAAGTGGTAATAGAGCACAATCGTGGAATCGTTCAGGTTGGAAAAGACTTTCAAGCTCGCTGAGTGCAACCAATAACTCAAGGCCACCCCTAAACCCTGTCCCTGAGCTCCCTAAGGTTGTGCTGTAAAACCTGAACAAGATCCAGAAGGGATCCAGCTTAAAAATAACCCTGAAAAAAAAAAGGAAAGTTATATTTAACCCAGATCAGGTTCATCAGGTTCCTGAGTGGCCATACCAGTATAGCTGATACGGGGACATTAAGGCATTATGGTTGAAAACAGGAGAGAGTACGAGTTTTAGTCAATCCTTTCACCAGAAGAAACAGAGAGCAAACCACAGCCTCAGTCAGGGTACAAGAAAAAGGAGAGAAGAGACAGCAGGGAAGAAACAAACAGAAGGGAAGGAACAAGGTGCCCAGAGAGGTAGCCGAGAGTCCATCCCTCATGATATTCAAGGGGAGGCTAGTAAAGGCTCTGGGCAACCTGATATTGTTGAGGGTAATCCTGCTCACTGTAGGGGCGTTCGACTAGAAGGCCTTTGGAAGTCCCTTCCAGCCCAAAACATTATATGATTCTATGAAACAAACAGGAGGGAAGAAACAAACAGGAAAGAAAAAACATGAGGGAAGAAAACAGAGGCAAGCATGAAAAAAGAAGAAAGGAGGAAAAAGGAGAAAAGCAAGAAAAAGAAAAAAAAGAGGAAAGAAAAAGGGAAAAAGATGAAAAAAGAAAAATTAATTGCTAGAACTTCTCACCTAACCTGTTGTTTTCAAACTGACTGCCTGTGACTGACTACAAAGACAACTGAGACAACTGGTAGAAACCCCACCTCTAAGCCCAAGCACATGCATTTTACCTGCCCAAGTGCAATTGTAGCAGAAACCACTGGAAAACTGTAAAGATGGACAACATGATGTTTCTCCACACGCAATATGTGAACACAACAAATATCAACGTGAAGAGTAAGGTCCTCCTGATGTGCAAGGCTGACTATTTCTGAATGATTTGTGCTCGGAACATAAAGAAGAAATAACAACAATAATAATTCTGCAACTCACCACAACCCACTATCCATTTCATAGATCCAAAGCTCATCATTAGGCAGATAAACTTCATTCTCTTCAATAGACTAAAACCAAGAAACAAAGAAATAATCTGTCAATGTAAAATCATTACAGACCATGGGGCTTACACTGAAACGCCAAACCATGTTCTTTAGCAACAGGGAATAACCTAAAAGAGATTATCTCCCAGGGCATAAATCACACCCAAACATTATCACTTCCAACAGCAGTGATAAACAAACAGCTCAATAATGATCATATTTCATATCTCACACCAGAAGTTGGTTTTTCATTGGTGCTGGTCTCTTCTCCCAAATTCCTAATGATAAGACAAGGGGAAAATGGCCTCAAGTTGCATCATGGGAGGTTTAGATTGGACCTCAGGAAGAAGTTCTTTCCTGAGAGAGTGGCTTGGCAAAGGCACAGGCAGCTCAGGGAGGTGGTGGAGTCCTCATCAGCTAAAAACTGAGTAGCTAGAGCACTTGACGCCATCGTCTAGGGGTTAGGAAGATGTTGGGCTGAGGGCTGGACTTGATCCTAGAAGTTCTTTCCAACCAGTATCACTATGACTTTACTGTTTTTTATTTTTTAAAGCTATTAAAATCCTGTGCTAGTGTTTCCTGACCGTTAATCACTCCTTTTAAAGGTATGAAGGCTACAAAAAATGCAAGTTGGTCTACCAGAGGCAGGAGAGATGGGCTTCAATATTCAAAACCCAACAGGGGTTTGTGACAGCTTTTACTTTCTGAAGGATTTTTTTTTTCATTTGACAACTACTTTTTATCTTTTCCAGAAGCAGAAGCTTTGCCACACTATGTAGATGGATAAAGAACTCAACAACTAAACAGAAACATAGAGAAAAGTGGTCAGTCCCAGATGTGAAGCTGCTGAATTAAAACTAATTATCTTTTTGTTTGGGGAGATACTTGTAATTAGGAGGTAGCTTAATGTTAAAACAGAGAGAAAACCGTAACTAAAAAAGTACTAGAAACCCCAGTAAATAAATACTTGCAGCAACGGGAGGAGCTTGACAAAATAAAAGAGCTTAACCTATGCCATAACATTAATTCCTTTCAGGAGTAAAGAGCTATGAAGACTCCTAAAGAAGGAACACATAATGGAGAACTATAAACAAACAGAGGAAGGAAACCCAGAAGAATGTAACTGAGCAACAATTACACCATTAATTATTGTCTTGGCATTAGGAAGAAATGAACTGCAAGGGAATGAGCAGCCAGAGTCAGTAAACAAAAGGAAACAGTAAAAAAAAAAATAGATCAAAATGAGCTGAATGTGAGGAAAATAAAGACAAAAGTGAAGTGTAGTTCTGACCAGTTTAGTTCCTGATGTTGATTACCTGACTTAAGTTTGCAGCTTTCACAAAGTGCAGGAGTCCACTGAATTTAATCAAGAGAGGTCAGTGGTCAGAGGGAGAGTGCTTGCTACAGACTCAGCTCTGGGCAAATAAATACCAAAAATAAGCAAGGTGGGCAGAATTCCACCATCGACAAGTAAACTTTTGTGTCTGGGTATTTAACTTATTGCTTATCATACAGGCAGAGGACAAAGTCTTTCTGCACATCACAGGTGACTCCCCTTATTTAACTATATGTTTATTCAAAAGGCTTCTCACTTCCTGCCACTAGAAAATACCTATTCACATCCTTTCATGACTAGCAGTCTTCAGAAACAGGAAGCACTTCCTACCAAACACCACCAAAGGGAAGAAAAGCCAAGAAAAGCCATGGCAACAGTTTATTAGTCTCCTGAGAGTTCTTTCATGTCATTATGGTTTGGTATTGGGCTAAGGGAGCTGAGGCTGGCTAGTCTAGAGAAAAGGAAACCGAGGAGAGACCTTATTACTATCTGCAACTACTTGACAGGAGGGTGGAGAGAGGTGGGGGTTGGTCTCTTCTCACAAGGAAGAAAAGACAAGACAAGGGAAAATGGCCTCAAGCTGCCTCAGGGGAAGGTTAGGTTGGTCCTGAGGAGAAACATCTTCCTGGAAAGGGTCTTGAGGCCTTGGAACAGGCTACTCAGGGAAGGGGTTGAATCACCATCCCTGGCCATGTTTCACAGTCATGGAGATGTGTAGCTCAGGGACAGGGTTTAGCGGTAGCCTTGGGATAGTTGGGTTAAAGGTTGGATTTGATGACCTTGAAGGTCTTTTCCAACCTAAACAATTAACAATTCTGTGATTCTAAGCTTGGCCACACAGTGTGATAGAGACTGGAAGAGAACTAACCATTGGAGCCCTAGAGAGATGCCTTCCCCTTCCTATTAACCCTTCCTCATAACACACAATCTATTTATAAACTGAAATCCTGGAGCCCCCAGCTAAAATTCTTTGCTTGAATTCAGAACAATATTTGAACATCTGGAAGTTTACTTCAGCCCACAACAAATATAGATGGAACACAGAATAAGTTCATAAAAACATAGTTTTTGGAATAACATGAAATACAGATACTTTCATGTTTTAGGGTCATTGTTTAGACAGACTGTGGATAAAAGGAACTGGCTGGGTATAATGTAGCATTGTTCTCTTTTGAGATAAATTCATCCAGAACCAAGTAATGAGGATGCATTTATACCAGAATTGGTACTTTTTGATTAAAAAGGAAAAGCAGAAATTAGTTTATCCTGCAACTGATTCATTTGAGAAGTGTCAGAGATGCTTTCTGAGGGAGGAAAACATACCATGCATAGCACACGGTTACTAATAAGTAAGAAATACAGGGACTCAGAAAAAAGAACACAAATTACACTCTAGGAAAAAAATGACACACAACTACCAATTACAGCAATTATCCCAGTGAGGTGGGAAGGAGACCTGTGAAGCTCTCCCAGAGCAGAGGAGAACCACAGGTTTGTAGGAAAGAAGAAGCAAAGTGGCTCTCCCAAGGCTCAATCCGTGACAGAGGTAGTTGGGAGCAGAAGGATGGGCAGCCATGCCCGGAGCAAGGACGGCCAAACATAGAACCCTTCCCGCCCTTGCCCTCAACGCGGCGGGCGCGCCGCCATTTAAACCTCCCGCTCCCTCCCCACCGTATTAGCCAATCAGCACCCACACAGAAGTAAACAGCGCCCCTGCGCCCGCCTGGCCGAGGGGGCTGCTGTGGGGATCCCGGGTAACAGCGGGGGTTTGGACTGCTCCCCTCACCATTCCGGTTCTGGGGACCTTCAGCGCGGGCACCCACGCTGTGTTCTCCCCAGCTGTGCAGCTTACACACACACGCACAAATACATAGAGACCTCCCCCTTCGCCCTCCCTCCCCCGTTCGTCCTCGCCCCCAGCGCCCTCCGTCCGCGTCGTCCCGCCTTACCACGTATCCCCCCCACACGTAGAGAAAGTTCCCGTCCACCACGGCGCAGTGGCCGCTACGCTCCTCGGCCACACAGAACTGCTCGGCGGACTCTGCCGCCATCTTAGGGGGGGGAGGAGGAGGAGGAAGCGGTTCGCCTGCCTCGGTGCTCGCGTCCTGCCACCGCCTCCTCCGGGAGAGGCTGCGGTTAGCCGCCGCCGCCGGTCGCTCCCCTCAGACGGACGGGAAGCGAGGAGGGTCCAAAGGCGGGGCGTCACCTCTTCTCAGCGCCGTAGGGAGACCCACAGCACCTGTGCGGGGCGGGGGCTTGGAGCTGTGAGGGGGTCGTGGAAGTCTTTTGCTAGTTCTGGCCTTGCACAGCTTCTACTTTTTTCTCCTTTTTTAAACAGTTAAGGACTGTTAGTTTTTATTTCTCTGAGGGTATAAACTCTGCTCTGGGGCAGTGTCTGCCTGGTGAGGGTTGCTGGGCGTTACAGTGTGAGATTTAAGGCTCCACAGACGTGAAGAAATAGGAGAGGAGGGAGAAACAACAGGAGTAGAATCACAAAAGTGTTTAGGTTTAGGATTTTTGATCCCTGTTATCCCCACTGTTTGCATATAATCTTGAATATTTATTTGCTTGTCCTTAAAAAAGCAGGTGTGGAAGAGCAGTAACCTCTTACACTGCCCTTCCAGCTCTTAAGCTGTTAGATCAGCAACCAAGGAGTTCCATCTGGAACAAACAGAATTCAAAGTAAAACAAGTGCCCTTCAAAAAGAATAGTTTGTGGTAAATGAGCACTTGAGTATCTTGTAAAAGAATACCCAAAAGTAATTGTAATGATGTTTCTTATGAAAGCAGGATGTGCTCTTCCTCTGTTGTATCCGGAAGGGAAGATGCTAAATATTCCTGTCAATAGCCACCAATATTAACATGAGGAAATACCATGATGGTGCATTGGGGTGATGGTTAAAATGCAGGAATAAGCATTTGGAAGAGTTCAAAGAAACCATGGGCAAACTATTGAGATACCTATAGGTCAGCTGGTCAGTGATGTATTGTGAAGAAGTTTAAGAACAGCCCATGGTTTTGTCAGTGGAGCAGTGACCAGCATGAAAATTAGATATTTGTTGTGCTCAGTGTAGCAAAACACTCCCATCGATCCACCTTTGGCCTGAAGGAGATGTGCTGTCTGATCATAGACCATTTGTCTGTCTCGGCTGGCTCTCAGCTCTCAAGCCACATATGCTGAGGCTCTAGCACCATGATGTCTAGAGAAGAGGAGACTGAGAGGAGACCTATCCTAATGATAGGATGAGAGGAAATGGCCTCAAGTTGCATCAGGAGAGGTTTAGATTGGATCTTAGGAAGGTAAGTTATTTGCTGAGACAGTGGTTGAGCACTGAAACAGGCTGCTCAGGGAGGTGGTGGAGTCCCCATCCCTGGAGGTGTTTAAAAACCAAGTAGCTAGAGCACTTGAGGCCATGGTCTAGGGGTTAGAGAGCTGTTGGGATGAGGGCTGGACTTGCTGATCCTGGAAGTCCTTGGGATGATTCTATGTCCAGCAAAGCCATGGCAGGAGAAGCAGAGCTGGGCATGGCTTCCAGAGCTAAAGACAGGTGGCTCAGTGGAAACAGAAATGTACAGCTCATGCTGGACTACTTTTATATCTCTGGTGGGAGGCTCCAGGCAACCTAAGAGAACCCCAAATGCAGCAGGATGCTGTAGGAGTATTCTTTACACTCCCAGTTTGGTCATATCTTAAAATGAATTTCTGTTCAGTTGTACAGTCCTTCTCCAAGAATTCCTAAATTTTCAAGTGATGCAGGAGCTGAGTGTCAGAACCAGATTTCCTTGAGAGCAGATAAGTAATCTTTGCAAATTAAACAACTTACGTAAGGATTGGGTTCATAATTTGCACCTAGCTTCAAGCCTGAGACAAAAAATGTATCCTACTCCCTGCCAAAATACCTGAGACCTGTCAGATCACAGCTTTGCATCTGAAAAGAGTAACAATGCAGCTTCACCACTGAGCTAGCTCCCAGATGAGGACTGATTATAAACGATGTGATTGAGAACGGACTGTAGAGAATGAGGTGGTGTTTTTTATCCTTCTTTACATCCCTGCAGCTGCTTGATCATGCAATTTTCTTTCAGAGGTGCTTTGTGAGCCTTCTGCAGAGTACAGCTGCACTCTGAGAGATGGGGAATCAGCGTCTGAGTGAAAAATCAGTAACTTCTCATCTGGAGAGAAGGCAGCTGCCCCACAAGACTGGAACTGCATGAAATGCAGCTAATTAAAACAAATTGTTTTGGCAGATTTTACAGAGTTGTTGATAAGAGAATCTTTTTGTGTTCTCTTTTGTAACCACCTCATCCTCTTTCACAAGACTTTGTCACCATTTTATGACTCTGTCCTGTTGAACCCATTTGCTTCAGCAAAGCTTTGGGGTTTTTTGCATTAAGAAGAGTATGGCCAGTAGGTTGAGGGAGGTTGTAATTCCACTCTGCTCTACTGAAGCCACATCTGCAGTTATGGGTTGAATTCTGAGGTCTCCTGTTTACAACGGACAGAGAGCTACTGGACAGAGTCTGGTGCAGGGACACCTAGATGCTCAGGGGGCAGGAGCTCTTCAGCCTGGACAGGAGGAGACTGAGGGGGAATCTCATCACTGCTTAGAAAGTATCTAAAGGGTCAGGAGATGGGACCAGGCTCTGCTCAGTGGTGTCCAGCAGCAGGACAAGGAGCACTGGGCACAGACTGGAAAACAGGAGGTTCAGTTTGAACATGAAGAGACACTTCTTCAACACTGAGGAAACCAGAGCCGTGGCCCAGGTTGCCCAAAGAAGTTGTGGAACCTCTGCTCTGGAAACTGTCTTTGACAATCACAGAATGATTGAGGCTAGAAAAGCCCTCTGATCTCATCCAGCCCAGGCCAGGACTTAATATCACCACAGTGGCCAGACCAGGGCACTAAGGTGGCCACAGCTAGGCTGTGCATCAACACCTCCAGGGATGGTGACACCACCACTGCCCTGAGCAGTCCATTCCAGGGTCTTACCACCCTTTCTGTGAGGAAAGGCTTCCTAACATCCAACCTAACCCTCCTGTGGCAGCTTCAGGCCCTGCCCTCTCATCCTGGTACTGGTTGCCTGGGAAAAGAGCCTGACCCCCACCTGACTACAACCTCCCTTCAGAGAGTTGTAGAGAGGCAGAAGGTCCCCCCGAGTCTCCTCCAGGCTAAAACACCCCCTAGCGCCCTCAGCCTCTCCCCATCAGCCTTTCTGTCCAGGCCCTTCCCCAGACTCGTAGCCCTGTGCAATCGGTTCTGGCAGCGTGGTTAGCCTGGATGATCTAACCCCCCGAGTCTGTTCCCGAAGGGCCTGCCCGGCGGGGCGGACCCAGCTGGTGCTCAGGAGCCTGATCCCCGCCCCGGGGCGGTGCCGGGCCCTTTTGGCGCGCAGGGCCCGCCATGGAGTCCGAGCGGCTGCGGCACCGGGCAGGATCCGCATTCCGAATGCGGGGTCTGCTGCTACGGCCGTGAGTGGGGCTTGGCGGGGCCGCAGGGCACGGGGTCGGGGTGGGGAGCTGCTCGTCTGTCTCCCAGGGATGGATCCGCAACGCCCCTCCGTCGGCTGAGCGGGATGCTCTTCCCTCCTGTTCCTCACTCTCCTCTCCGATATGTGGGTGTCCTGTGCTGCGGGGCTTCTCCAGCCACCCCTATCCGTGAGCTAACCCACCATGGGTTGAGGTAGCACCGGAGGTCTCCTCTTGGTACCCTCCTCAGTAATAGAATCCCAGAATCCCAGAGTGGTGGGATGGGAAGGGGCCTCTAGGTATCGCCTAGTCCAACCCCCCTGCCATAGCAGGATCCCCTAGAGCAGATCTCACAGGAACAGTCCAAGTGGGTTTGAGATGTCTACAGAGCAGAGACTCCCAGCCTCTGTGAGCAGCCTGAGCCAGGGTTCTGGTACTCACTGGAGGAAGTTTTTCTTTAAATTTAAATTGAACCTCCTGTGTTCCAGTCTATGCCCAGTGCCCTTTGTCCTATCACTGGGCGCCACTGAGCAGAGCCTGGTCCGATCCTCCTGACATGCTCCCCTTTAGATACTGATTAGCAGTGATGAGATCCCCCCTGAGCCTGCTGACCAGGCTGAAGAGCCCCAGCTTTCTCAGCCTGTCCTCATCAGGAAGACGCTCCAGCCGCTTGAGCATCTCAGGAGCTATACTGTACTCTCCTAGTAGCTCCCTAACCTTCCTGAACTGGTGACCCTAGGACTCCAGATGTGGCCTCAGCAGGGCAGTGTAGAAGCGGAGGAAACCTCCCTCAACCTTCTGGTCACACTTTTCATGCACCCCAGGAACCCACTGGCCTTCTTTGTCACAAGGGCACATTGCTAGGTCATGGGCAGCCTGTGGTCCACCAGCATGCCTAGCTCCTTTCCTCCAGAGCTGCTCTCTTGCACGTCAGTCCCCAACCTGAGCTGATACCTGAGGATGTTTTGTCATTAGTTTGGGGGTTTTTTGGGATCTCTTTCCCAAGCTGCACTCCTTACATCAGTGTTGAGCAGCTCTTACCAGAGGCAGAAATGGGTGTATGAAAACGTGTGTCAGAGAAAGTGATTCCTCCTCACTCTGGAAGGTGTTACGTTTACAAGAGTGCCTGGGGCTCTATTGCTCCAATTTTTCAAGATCGTGTGTTATTAGTTCAGTTTTGTTCCTGGTGTGGATGGCCGATGTCTTGGCAATTCTATTAACGAAAAGGCCCAAGTTCAGAGCTCCCAGCTCCCACAGTTAAGTGAACTGAGACATTTTGAAGGTCAGGCTGTTAACCAAAATGTCAGCTTTGTTTGGCCAACAAATGACTTTAATAACAGAGTGGTTGTCTTTAACTGTAATACTGTAGCCTAAGGATGAGGGAATGGGTGGATTTTTAATTTTTGTGTTAGAAGGAAAGGAGCAAGAAATAGTTGCTGCAGAGGGTAGGGGGTGCCTGGTCAAGGTTGCCCAGAGAGGTGGGAGAAGCCCCATCCCTGGTACTGTCCCAGGTCAGGTTGGACCTTGGGGCTCTGAGTAACCTGCTTTGGTTGGGGATGCCTCTACTCAGGGCTGAATGAGTTTTAAGGTCCCTTCCAACCCAACCCAGTTTGTGATTCTGATTATTAGAGGGTTGGATAACTTGACATGAAAAAAACCACAAAGGATTTGGGTTTATTGAGCCTTGGGAGTATCCAATCCCAGTCTTCCGAAACGATGGTTATAGAGAAGAGATACTTTCTCCTCAAGGAGACAGAGTGACAGGGCAGGAGGAAATGGACACAAACTTAAAATAAAATCTTCAGTCTAATAACAGTTAAACTGGGGAGTAGGTTGGCTAGAGAAATAGTGGAATCTCCCTCAGTGGAAATACTCCAGACTTGGCTAGGTGGGGCCCTGCATGGTAAAATCTAAGGCCCTGCATGAAATGGTCTGCACATGTCCTTCCCAGCATGGACTTTTCTGCAATCCTATGGAAAAATCACCCACAAGTTAACACCAAGACAGGTCCAATCGAGGCTGTGAGAGCTTAATCCTTGAAGATATCCAGGATTTGGCTGCACCATGAGCAATGTGACTGGCCTGAGACCTTACGAGTCCCCTCTGACATGAGTCTTTCCGTGGTTGTATGAAGAGGAGCTTCTCTGACTAGAAGACTGACTGTATCTTCTTATACTCAATGTTTTCAATCCATAATTAATAAACTATATTTAATATTAATTGTTTTTATGCTGACTCTTCCCTGGAATTAGGGACGCTCTGAAGTATCTCAGTGAAGCTCTTCAGTCTGTCAGTGAAGCAGAATTTGACAATGTCATTGAAAATGTCATTGACACCGTGGAAAAACAGCCCTGTAAGTAAACAATTTCATTTTATTAAGCTCACTGGGTGTATTTTGAGCTTATAATGTTATTTAGACAAAGCGTTTCTGGCAGCATACGCACTGAAGTGTCAGGCTAGTCACAGAATCACAGTACTATTGAGGCTGGGAAAGCCCTCTGAGCTTATTCAGCCAAGCCCAAGGGTTAACGTCACCACATCAGCCAGAACAAGGCACTAAGGGCCACAGCCAGTCTGTCTTTCAGCACCTCCAGGGATGCAGACTCCACCACTGCCCTGGGCAGTCCAGTCCAGGGTTTGATCACCCTTCCCGTGAGGAAGGGCTAAGTCTCTCCTGGCAGCTTCAGGACCTGCCCTCTCAGCCTGGAGCTGCTTGCCTGTGAGAAGAGCCTGACCCCCACCTGACTACAACCTCCCTTCAGACACCACACCCAGGGCAGTGGTGGTGTCCGCATCCCTGGAGGTGTTGAAGGACAGCCTGGCTGTGGCCCTTAGCGCCCTGTTCTGGTTGATGTGGTGATGTTAGGTCTTGGGCTTGGCTGGGTAAGCTCAGAGCCTCAATCATCCTGTGATTCTGAGCTCATCAAAATTCCCCATCTTGTGCTATTTCAACCAAATGCAATCAAGGTGGGGACACATACTTGTTTTTCACTTTACTAGAGCACAGATGTTACATTTTTACTCTAGCCATGGGATAACAGATTGTAGCAGATCCCACAAGGAGTAGATGTAGTTTGAAGACCTGGTCCTATTAAGCCTGCTGGTACAAATTTAGTCATCTCCAATTACAGTTTAAATCCATGAAGATGATGATGTGCCCATCTCCAAACTTGTGTTGTTCAAGTGTTTGAACTCCTTATTTATGTGACAGCGTGATAATGTTCTGGAATAAAATTAACCTCCTGAATGTGCAAGCTGACCTCTAACACATTTGCAGTCTGGTTGGCAGCTTTGCATGAATGAGAGTTGTGTTGTTCTCTGTGTTTAGTGAAATGGTGGAGTATCTGTGTGAAAGAGCAACTGGAATGTATTGAGTTCTGCCCAGGGACAGATGAAGAGAGAGTTGAGAGTTTATCTTGACTTCAGTAAGGCATTTGACACAGTCTCACATAGCATCCTCGCAACCAAACTGAGGCAGTGTGGTCTGGATGATTGGGTAGTTAGGTGGAGCATGAACTGGCTGCAGGATAGAAGCCAGAGAATAGTGGTCAATGGAGCAGTCTAGCTGGAGGCCTGTTATCTAGTGGAGTCTCCCAAGGGTCAGTACTGGGACCAGTACTATTCAATAGATTTATTAATGACTTAGATGAGGCATTAGAGAGCACTGTCAGCAAGACTGCTGATGGCACAAAGCTGGGAGGTGTGGCCAACACCCCAGCAGACTGTGCTGCCATTCAGCGAGACTTGGAAGACTAGAAAGCTGGGCGGGGAGAAATTTAATAAACTATAACAAGGGCAAGCGTAGAGTCTGGCATCTGGGCAAGAATAACCCCAGTTACCAGTATAGGTTGGGGACTGACCTACTGGAAAGCAGTATAGAAAAAATGGACCTGGGGGTCCTGGTGGCCAGCAGGATGGCCAGGAGCCAGCAATGGGCCTTTGTAGCCAGAAGGCCAATGGCATCCTGGGGTGGATCAGAAGGGGAGTGGTTAGCAGATGGAGAGAGGTTCTCCTACCCATCTACTCTGCCCTGATGAGACCACAGCTGGAATCTTGTGTCCAGTTATGGGGTCCTGACTTCAAGAAGGAAACAGAACTGCTTGAAGCAGTCCAGCTCAGGGCCACAAAGATGCTGAAGGGGGTGGAACATCTCCCTAATGAGGAAGAGCTGGGGGAGCTGGGTCTCTTGAGCTTAGAAGGAAGAAGACTGAGGGGTGACCTCATGAACGTTGATAAATATGGAAAGGGTGGGTGTCAGGAGAATGGAGCCAGGCTTTGCTTAGTGGCATCCAATGATAGGAGAAGGGGCAATGGGTGTCAGCTGGAACAGAGGAAGTTCCACATCAGTATGAGAAAGAATTTCTTCATGGTGAGGGTGACATAGCTGGAAGGGGCTGCCCATGGGGCTTGTGAAGTCTCCTTCTCTGAAGATGTTTAAAACCTGCCTGGCCATGTTCCTGTGTGACTGGATCTAGGGGATCCTGCTGTGGCATGGGGATTGGACTGGACAATCTTTCAAGGTCCCTTCCAATCCCTAGAGTTCTGTGATTCTGTGATAGTTGTGGGTGCAGTGTGAGGGGGGTTACTTTTTCTCTTAGAGGTGGAGCCTAGTAGGAATGTTAATTGATGCAGTTGTAATGAGAAAACTCTGCATGGCAGTGGGCTATTTGTTTTATGTGTTTCTGAGAAGAATGTTGGAGTGAGTACAGAGGAAGCCATGAGGATGATCAGAAGTCTGGGGCCATTCAGCCTGGAGAAGACAAGGCTCTGAGAGGAACCTCATAGCAGCTTCCAGTACCTGAAGTTGCTACAGTAAAGCTGGAGAGGGACTTTTTACGAGGCACGCTGGTGAGAGAACAAGGTGGATGGGTTGTAGCTAAAAGAAGAGAGATTGAGATGAGATCTGAGACAGAAATCCCTCCCTGTGAGGGTGCTGAGGCCCTAGAACAAGTTGCCCATCCCTGGAAGTGTTTAAGGCCAGGTTGTATGAGGCTGTGAGCAACCTGGTCTGGTTAGAGGTGTTGCTGTCCATGGCAGGGGCTTGGCACTGGGTGAGCTCTGAGCTCCCTTCCAACCTAAACCCTTCCATGATTCTATGACTGAACCTTTCTTTTATTTGGTAAAATTCAGACCTAGCTACATTCTTTCCATCATCTGTGGTTTTCATCCTGTGAAATTTTCTTTTCAGTATCATCTAATATGATTGAACAATCCACAGTGGAAGTGGCCATCCAAGAGTGCAGCCAGGCATCAGATGAAAACATGTAGGTGATTGGTTTTGTTTGAGGTTTAGGGGAATTGGTGGTCATTCACTCATTTCTTCTTGGAAACAAATATCAGGTGTTGTGTGCAGTGCTGCACGTGTAGCAAATGCTTCATCTCTCTGGTCCTAAAGGTTAATAATGTGCCTTCCGAGAAAACTCCTAGTCATGGATCTGCCTTCAGGGCATTCTACATACAATACTGACAGAGTGGGATGAGAATGCTGTGGTTATCTGTTACAGGTTGAATATTAACCATTAAAATAAACCAATAGTTGCAGTGAAAATAGATTGGATTATTTCTCTTCATGTATTTATTTCGTCTTCTGTGGTTCAGTTTATTTTCATAGAATGAGAGAATCACAGAATGATCCTGGATGGAAAGGACCTCCAGGATCATAAAGTCCAGCCCTCAGCCCAATAGCTCGCTAACCCCTAGACCATGGCCTCAAGTGCTCTAGCTAATCAGTTTTTAAATACCTCCAGGGACAGTGACTCCACCACCTCCCTGGACAGCCTGTTCCAGTGCCCAACCACTCTCTCAGCAAGGAACTTCTCTTCCTAAGACCCAATCTAAACCTCTCCTGATGCAACTTGAGGCCATTTTGGTGCTTTTCACAAGATCCTCCTTTTCTGGAAAAGTTTTCCTCCATGGTGCTTCCTTTTGTCACTATTTATTGAAAACCATGATTGATTTTCTCTGGCTGATAATTAAGTGCAGAGCAATTACTGGAGTTCCTGAGAACTTTATTTGTGATGGTGATGAATATGTTTCTGTTATTGTTTATGGTCTGTATTGACACCGTAAAGGAAAGTGTGAAAAGAAATGGCAATTCAATGAGATATTGTGATCCCATGGTTTCTCAATATGAAACAAATTTGTTTTATAAGGTTCTTCTTGTCAGCAGAACCTTTACTTCCTGTCACTGCATATCCTTGATGTATTTTAGAATTACATGCAGTAGTAGCCAATAAATACAGTGACTGGGAAGAAATGCTCACAACACAAATACAGTCAGCAGATTTTGCTACTGTTTGTTTCATCCACTTCAGAATAACAAACCTATTCTTATTGCAGAGAAAACGTTTTCAACATTATTGGAGCCTTCGATATTCCACGGTATATTTATAATTCAGAAAGGAAGAAGTTTCTCCCGTAAGTTTTTCCATATTTTAAGTTTCAGCCACTCACCTCTAGTTCACAGAATCCCAGAATGATTGAGGCTGGAAAAGCCTTCTGATCTACCCAGCCAAGCCCAGGACCTAATATCACCACATCGGCCAGACCAAGGCACTAAAGGCCACAGCCAGTCTGTCCCTCAACACCTACAGGGATGGGGACTCCACCACTGCCCTGGGCCATCCATTCCAGGGTGGGTCTGATCACCTTTCTGTGAGGAAGGGCTTCCTGTCATCCAACCTAACCCTCCCCTGGCAGCTTCAGGCCCTGCCCTCTCATCCTGGTGCTGGTTGCCTGGGAGAAGAGCCTGACCCCCACCTGACTACAACGTCCCTTCAGGAAGTTGTAGAAAGGGAGAAGGTTCCCCCAAGTCTCTTCTTTTCCAGGCTAAAAACACCCCAGCTCCATCAGCCTCTCCTCATCAGCCTTTCCCTCCAGTCCCTTCCCCAGCCTCATTGCTCCTCTGGACCTACTCCAGCCCCTCAATTTCTTTCTTGAAGTGAGTGGCCCAGAACTGCCCTCAGTACTTGAGGTGTGGCCTCCCCAGTGCCCAGTACAGGGGGAGAATGACATCCCTAATCCTGCCGGTCACACTATTGCTGCTCCAAGCCAGGATGCTATTGGCCATCCAGGTCACCTGGGCACCCTGCTGGCTCTTGTTCAGCCAGTTGTCACCCAGTACTGCTAGGTCCCTTTCTACCCAGTTGCTCTCCAGCCACTCATTCCCCAGTCTGTAGCTGCAGGGGGTTCTTGTGGCCAAAGTGTAGGACCCTGCCCTTGGTCCTGTTAAACCTTATCCCATTGGCCTCTGCCCATTAACCCAGCCTGTCCAGATCTCTCTGCAGCATCCTCCTCCCCTCCAGCAGACCAACACTCCTCCCCAGCTTGGTATCATCGTGAATTTACTAAGGGTAGATTTGATCCCCTATATGGACAGAAAACACACAGTTTCATGTGTCTGTTTTCTGGTCTTTCTGTCAAGCTCTGCCCATGTCAAACCTGAGCGATAAAGTGACAGAGTTTTGTTCCTCAGTCTCCAAGGAGCAGGTCAGACTCTGTGATAGATGCTGGCTTAGAAATAAATGCTCCATTGGATTTTTCCTAGTCCAGTAGGATGACACCGTAGCGGGGTCCTGTATCACCTGCAGCTGTGTATTCTCTGCTGCCTGTCATGTGTCTGGTTCTGAAATGTTATTATCAGATAATAAAGATTATAAGACCTGAAATCTTATCAGATAATACAGATTATAAGATTTGCAGTCTTATTATTAGATAATAAATTGTTCAACCATTTTCATGCCATCTGATAAATAATAAAATAATCAAAGAAATAGTGAGGCTTAGGCCATTCATCATTAAATGTAGTTTTGGGGTTCTTTTTCCCCCCAATATTTTGCCATTTAATTTTTTGTTGACATGAATTTGGCCTGTTGCAGCAGTTTATTTCTTCAGCTGTAGGTTGCAACCCCTGTCGGAAGCTTTGATCTCCATGAAGACAGTCTGCTAACCAAGAGGCAGCAAATACTATTCTTATGGCCTATTAAAAAACACAGCTTTACCTGCTTTTTCAAACCTGTTTCTGTACAGTCCCATTTATGTGAGGTGTCTCAAAAACTGTGAGTTAGAGGGAAATTAAATGGATGGAGCCTTCAAAACAGAGAAACACAGGATCCCTAGCAGAAATCTCCCTTACTGAATAAATAAATTATGCAGCAGCGTAATAGCTTTTGCAGCCTTCCACAACTTTAGACCAATGAATCATTTTAGTGGAGGGATGCACCTTTACTAACCCTGGTGTTAAAACTTTTTGTAGTCTGTCGATGACCAGCTTGCCTGAACCAAATTTATTTGGGACTGCTAGAGATAAAGCAGAGCTGTTCCGGGAGCGCTACTCCATCTTGCAGCAGGTCAGAGATAATTTTGCTTTGATTAACTAAATACACAGCCTAAACGCTGAGGTTTTATATTCTTACAGAATCACAGATTCAAAGGCTGGAAAAGCCCTTTGAGCTGGTTGTCACCCAGTGATGCCAGGTCCCTTTCTGCCAAGCTGCTCTCCAGCCACTCATCCCCCAGTCTGTAGCTGCAGGGGGCTCTTGTGGCCAAAGTGTAGGACCCTGCCCTTGGCCCTGTTAAACCTCATCTCGTTGGCCTCTGCCCACTGACCCAGCCTGTCCTGATCTCTGTGCAGCGTCTTCCTCTCCTCCAGCAGATCATCACTTCCCTCCAACTTGTCATCTGCAAATTTACTAAGGGTAGAGTGAGTCCCCAATACTTAAAAGTCCTGGCATCACAAGATGGTTTGGGTTGGAAGGAACATTTGAAGTTCATCTGGTCCAGCCCCCCTGCAGTGAGCAGGGACATCTGCAACCAGCACAGTTTGCTCACCACCTGACTATGTTGCAGCCTTTAAATGCTGCTGAATAAAATAGAGAACACCTTTAGCGTAGTGTAATGAACTGGTGCTTATTCATTGTTAAACTTCCATTTTTTGTTCTGCAGAGGACTCACCGTCATGAGCTGTTTACTCCTTCACCAGTCGTTGCTCATCCTGATGACAATAGGAGCAAATTCGAGGTAAAACACATCAGTTTTGTTGTGTTTTCTGTCTTGCCAGGAATGTGGAACCTCTGTTATGCTTCAATACAGTGGTAGTTCAACAGGGACTCTTTGTTTTACATTCAGTCTGGGAAATCGTTGTAAATTAAATGTTTTGGATCAGTTTTAGCCTCCTGTTTCAAAACTGCAGTTGTTTGGCTCAGCTGAGTCTGATGACCAAACCTCTGAAAAGCAGTGAAGTGCAAGAGAAAGCTGCTTTATGTTGGCAGCCCTTACTGGAATCTTGCCCTACACTTGTTTTTCTGGTGAGCCTGCATTCTCTCATAGAGAATATTTGCCACGTGGTGCTTTGTCCTGTTTGTTTAAGAGGAGATATTTGGAAAGTTTGATTTAATTCTTACTCAATTCTTTGGTTCCAGCTTAAAACCGTAGAAACTCTCCTGGGCAATACAGCTAAAGTGGGAGAAGTGATTGTGCTTGGGATGATAACTCAGCTTAAGGAGGTAGGTTCCTTTGTTGTGAAGTATTTAGCTCACCATCGCGATACATTAGAAACTGAGAAAACTTAAATATTTCACCAGTTTATCCCATCACATACATCAGTGGCAGATCTTCCATCATCAGCGGTGCAAGATCCATACCATATGAGGAGACACTGCCACAAGCAGTTGGTGCTGCTGTGTGAGGGAAAATGTCATTATCTTCTCACTACAGAACTTTATGATAGAATCATTCAGGTTTGAAAAGACCCTTGGGATAATTGAGTCCTACCATCCACCCTGCTCTTGAAGTTCACCCATAAACCAGATCCTGCAGCATGGCATCTAAGAGACTTTTAAACACATCTAGGGATGCGGACTCAACCACTACCCTGGGCAGCCCATTCCAGTGCCTGACCACTCTCTCCGTGAAGAATTTCTTCTTCATGTCCAGTCTAACCTACCCTGTTGAATCACAGAATCATTCCCTCTGGTTCTGTCGCTAATGACCTGTGAGAAGAGACTAGCACGAAAATCTCTACCATGTCCTTACAGATAGTTACAGAAAGCAATGAGGTCTCCCCTTAGCCTCACAGATTCACATAGATTCACATAACATTGGGGATTGGAAGGGATCTTGAAAGATGATCAAGTCCAATCCCCCCACCACAGCAGGATCACTGCCGGGAGACAGGAGAGTGGTGGTGAGCTCTGCTCTTTTCATGTGAGGAGCCGCACGCTGCGTGCGTACGTGGCTACATGCGCGGTGATGTACGGGGGCGAGCTGTTTTGCCAAGAAGCTTCTAGCTGACTGGGGGGTCTGACTAAAAAAAAAACAAACCACCCAACAAAAATGGTAACAACATGGCAGCAGAGGAAGACCAGGCTTCGGTCACAACTGCACATGGAGGTGGGAACCCAAACAGGTCCCCCAAGAAGACAAAGTTGTGCAGGTAATAGGCTGTTAAGAATGCAGAGTTTTCTCTCATCTTCCTGGCTGTGTACGGTGTGAGCAGGCAGATTATCTGCTTGACTGGGCGGCACAATTGCAAGATGAGGTTGAAAGGCTGCAAGCTGAACTAGAAAGGCTCAGGAGAACTAGAGAGGCTGGAATAGATTAAGACAGGTGGAGCCAGGCTCAGCAGTCTGGACAATGGCTAAATAAGAGCCAGATTCAGGAGGGGCCTGTATCCTATAGTTCTCAGGTGGAGGACAGAAGCCCAAGTAGAATGGGTGAGTGGAGCCAAGTGCAGGGCCATGGCAGAAGGCAGGTGCCACCCTTGCCTGGCACACCTCCCCAGTTGCCACTAAGTAATAGATATGAGCCCCTATTGGAAGACAGCCAATCTGATGGATATAGGGAATAGAGAACCCACACTGAATGTCCTGACAAAGTCGGATAAACCCAGGAAGGCTTCTAGTACTGCAATAACCTCCTCTACAAAGAAGAGAAGGGTCCTAGTTATTGGAGACTCGCTCCTGAAAGGGACTGAGGGCCCAATATGCAGAGCTGACCCCCATCATAGGGAAGTTTACGGGGAGCCTGAATCAGGAACATGACTAGGTTGCTCCCTAACCTGGTGAGGTCAGCTGTCTATAAACCACTGCTGATCGTCCAGACAAGTGGGGAGGAAGCTGTATTCCATAGCCTGAGGGGAATGAAAAAAGACCTTAGGGCATTAGGACGTTTGGTGAAAGACTCTGGGGCACAAATTGTATTCTGTTNTTACAGACCTCCAGATCAGAATGAGGAAGTTGACGAAGTCTTCTACAGGCAGCTGACAGCAGCCTCACAGCTGTTTCTCATGGCCTGGTTCTCATGGGGGATTTTAACTACCTAGATATCTGCTGGAAGACCCACTCAGCCAGCCACCCACAGTCAAGAAGGTTCCTTCAGTGCATTGGTGACAATTTCCTGATGCAAATGGTGGAAGAGCCCACTAGGAGAGGAGCACTGCTGGATCTGGTACTCACCAAAAGGGTGGGTTTGGTTGAAGCAGTGAAGGTTGAGGGTTGCTTTGGTTGCAGTGACCATGAGACGGTGGAGTTCAGGGTCTTGTGTGGTACGAACAGAATAGCTACCAGAATCACAACCCTGGACTTCAGGAGGGCCACCTTCGGCCTTTTCAAGCAATTGCTAGGGGAAATCCCATGGGACGGGGTACTGGCAGGTAAGGGAGCTCAGGATAGCTGGTTAACGTTCAAAGATCACTTTCTTGGAGCACAAGAAAAGAGCATCCCAACAAGGAAAAAGTCAAGGAAGGGAGCTAGAAGACCTGTGTGGTTAAACAGGGAGCTGCTAGGCAAACTGAAGAAGAAGAAGAAGAAAGTCTATAGGTCATGGAAGGAGAAGGTGGGTACTTGGGGTGATTATAAGGCTGTGGTGAGAGAATATAGGGATGCAACTAGAAAAGCCAAGGCCTCCTTGGAATGAAACCTTGCAGGAGAGGTCGAGGGCAACAAAAAGGGCTTCTTCAAATACATTGCAGGTAAAACTAAAACTAGAGGCAACGTAGGGCCCCTGCTAAATGAGGTGGGTGCCCTGGAGACAGAGCATTCAGAGAAAGTGGAGATACTCAACACTTTCTTTGCTTCTGTCTGTACTTCTGGGGGCTGTCTTGGTATCAAGTCCCAGACTGCTGAGACTCCAGAGGAAGTTGAGGCAAGAGATGAGCCTGCCTTGGTTGATGAGGGCTGGGTTAGGGATAAGTTGAGCAAACTGGATGCACACAAATCCATGGACCCAGATGGGATGCACCACGTGTACTATACCTGGAGTATTGTGTCCAGTTCTGGGCTCCTCAGTTCAAGAGGGATGTGGAGCTGCTGGAGAGGGTCCAGTATAGGGCAACAAAGATGATGAAGGAGGTGGAGCCTTCTCTGTTCCAGCTCACACTGCTTTGCCCCTTGTCCTATCATTGGATGCCACTGAGCAGAGCCTCGCTACATCCTCCTGACACCTGCCCTGTCCATATTTTATCAACAGTAATGGGTCACCCCTCAGCCTCCTTTTTTCCAAACTCAAGAGAGCCAACTCCGTCAGCCTCTCCTCATCAAGGAGATGTTCCACTCCATCATCTTTGTGGCTCTACGCTGGACTCTCTCAAGCATCTGTGTGTCCTTCTGGAAGTGAGGGGCTCAGAACTGGGCACAAGATGCCAGATATGGTCTCCCCAAGGCAGAGTAGAGGGTGAGGAGAACCTGTCTCAATCTATTAACTACCCCTCTTCTAATCCACCACAAGATGCCATTCGCCTTCTTGGCTACAAATGCCCATTGCTGGGTCCTGGCCATCCTGCTGGCCACCAGCACTCCCAGCCTCCTCTTCCACAAGCTAAACAGCCCCAACTCTTTGAATCTCTCCTCATAAGATTTCTTTTCCAGGGTCTTCACCAGGTATGTAATGTGTTACATCAGCAACCAGACTCAATTTAATCCTTTTGACAATTTGGAGCTCCCTGTGACTTTGTGGACTTGCCACGGTACTGAACTGCGAATTGTAGGGGAGAAGACACACCAATAACCCAAACTGGAACAGCCAAGAGGGGAGGTGCTAAGATGCACTGGCTCTAAAGCATATTTTTCTCAGGTCTGCTGGTGTGTTCTAAGCTTAACCACCACATTCTTTCCAAATGCTGATTGGTGATTGGTTCTGGTTAAAGCATTTATGTTTTTGGATGTAATTTGCTTTATTAATGAATCAGTCAATCCTGTCCTTTAGGGGAAATTTTTCCTAGAAGACCCTACAGGAGTCATCCAGCTGGACCTTAGCAAAGCCATATCCTTTTGCTGTGATGCAAGAGCTGAAGAAATGAGGAACTTTTAGTAGTATCCAAATACATTGCATCAGCCTCAGCTGAAGAACTACTTTAAGAGCCCTGATCGAAGAGAACTGTATTTCTTAACGTTTCTGCACCAGTTCCACAGCGGTTTGTACACCGAGTCGTGCTTTGTTTTGGCAGAAGGTAAAGCACACTGTTTCCAATTAATTTGTCACCAATTATCACAGTATCACAGTATCACAGTAATGATAAGGTTGGAAAAGACCTTAAAGATCATCCAGTCCAACCTAAATCCAAATAAACACAGTAATCGTAACATCTAACATCTAGATAATCTAGATCATGCCACTCAGTACCTCATCCAGCATAACCTTGAATACCTCCAGGGACGGTGACTCAACCACCTCCGTGGGCAGCCCATTCCAAAACCGGATCACTCTTTCAGTGAAAAATCTTTTCCTAATGTCAAGTCTAAACCTCCCCTGATGGAGCTTAAGACTATGACCTCTTGTCTTGTCTCCAGTGGCCAGGGAGAAAAGACCGACCCCTGTCTGACTACAACCACCTTTCAGATAGTTATAGACAGCGATAAGATCACCCCATAGCCTCCTCTTTTCCAGACTAAACAAACCCAGCTCCCTCAGCCTCACCTCATAGGGCTTATCTTCCAGCCCCTTAACCAAACAAGCTGCCCTTCTTTGGACTCATTCCAGCACCTCAACATCCCTCTTAAACTGAGGGGCCCAGAACTGAACACAATACTCCA
>VXBP01009754.1:675635-727737 GCA_013400115.1 Rhinopomastus cyanomelas
CATTTGCCAACTTCCAATCATCCAGGACCTCCCCTGTGATCCATGACTTCCGGTAAATTATGGAGAGCGGTTTAGCAAGCTCATCCGCCAGATCTCTCATCACTCTGGGGTGAATCCCATCTGGTCCCATAGACCTATGGGGATCCAAATGGATCAGCAGGTGTCTAACCAGAACCTCTTGGATAAGAGGGGAACTACACTGCACCCTGTCCCTCTCTGCCAGTTTAGATAACCAGTGGTCCTGAAGACAGTCTACCCTGTTGTTGAAGACAGAGGCAAAGGAGGCATTAAGTACCTCTGCCTTATCCTTATCTTTAGTTATTAAATTTCCCTCCATATCCAGTAAGGAGTGGAGGCTATTACTACCCCTCTTCTTTCCATTGGTGTACTTGTAAAAGCTCTTCCTATTGTCCTTAACAGAAGTGGCCAGCCTGAGTTCAAGTTGGGCCTTTGCCTCTCTAATTTTCCTGTTACACAACCTGACAATTCCATGATACATGACTTGATTGACCTGATCCTTTTTCTAAAGGTGATACATCCTCTTTTTCTTGCTTAGTTCTTTCAAAATTTCCTTGCTTATCCAGGCTGGTCTTTTTCCCCTAGGACTCATGACACACAGGGACGGCCTGGTTTTGTGCTTTCAAGAAAACATTCTTGAAGTATACCCAGCTCTCATGGACCCCCTTTTCACAAAGGGCTGCCTCCCATGGAACTTTCCCAATCAATTCCTTAAACAAACCAAGTGGCATTGTTGGAGCCCAGTTTTAGCAAAATACTTGGTCTTTGTGTTTGTAGAATGTGCAACACATACAATCCTAGTCTGTTTGGTTGTATCAGTGATTCATCCCAGAAAGGTTTAAGGCTGGAAGGAACCATAAAGCTCATCTAGTTCCACCCCACTGCAGCAAGCAGAGATGCCTCCCACCAGAGCAGGTTGCTCAGTGTTCTGACCATGATGTATTTTATGCTTAAGATTTATGAAGTAAATAGAAGTTAAGAGCAGACATGATAGTGGGGCCAAGAATTGCATTCAGTTCTTCTGACAGGTGGGACAGTTCTCAACACAAGGTTCTGTTTGATGGAGCTTGTTCCATAGCAGGGCCAGCAAAACCAATTCCTGCTTCTCTACATTCTTAGTTGGGTTGAAGGTTGTTTCAAGGATGATAGAATTATTGAAGTGGGAAAAGCCCTCTCAGCTCATCCAGTCCAGCCCAGGACTTAACATCACCCCATAGGCCAGATCAGGGCACTAAAAGGCCACAGCCAGTCTGTCCTTCAACATCTCCAGGGATGGGGACTCCACCACTGCCCTGGGCAGTCCATTCCAGGCTCTGATCTCCCTTTCCAGGAGGAAGGGCTTCCTAACATCCAACGTAACCCTCCCCTGGCAGCTTCAGTCCCTGCCATCTCGTCCTTGCACTGGTTGCCCGAGAGCAGAGCCCAGCCCACCCCTGGCTACAACTTCTCTTCAGATAGCTGTGGATAGTTTATGAGTCTCTGAAGCAAATCCATTGAAAGAAGTATCTGGGATGAACAAACTGGATGTTTTCTTGCTGAGCCTGTTTTTCTGACAGCTGGTTCCCATTCTGTTTGAGCACTGAGCAGCGGAGGGACTAGTGCTATCGCAGGCAAGGGACTGATGGACACTGGGGCTCACGGAAATGTATAGGGCACAATGTTAGAGTACCTAAAGGTTATTTTGTTGGTCCTAAATCTCACAGGTTGGTACGAAGACGAAGTTTTCCATGTGAACGCTTTTGGGTTTCCACCTACTGAGCCTTCTGCTACCACAAGGTATAAAATTCACTCACAGCAGCCTCACTCTGTATTTTGTGATGGGGTTCACTTTGACCTGTAGTGCGATTATTGAGACCCTCTGAGCTACTTATCATCATAATTAAAATGGTTTAAATGGGTTATAATTGAAACCACTAATAGTTTTGGAAGAAAACAGAACTAATCCGAATATTTTAATGATTTAGAGCTTTCTATGGGAACATAAACTTCTTTGGAGGACCATCCTCAACTTCAGTGAAGGCTTCTGTGAAGCTGAAACAGCTCGAGGATGAAAATGAAGATGCCATGTTTGTATTTCTTTCTGATGTGTGGCTGGATCAAGCAGAAGTACTGGAAAAGCTTCACACAATGTTTTTGGGTAGGTGGATTATTGACTCATCAAATGCTTTGGGTTGGAAGGGAGCTTAACGCTCCTCCAGTGCCACCCCCTGCCCTGAGCAGGAACATCTTCAGCCAGATACGGTTTCTCAGAGCCCCCAGGTCCAACCTGGCCTGGGATAGTTCTAGGGCTGGGACTTCTCCCACCTCTCTGGGCAACCTGGACCAGGCTCTCAGTACCATCAGGGTAAAAGATGCTCTTCTTTCATCTGAATTTATCTTCTTTTAAGAGAGAATTTCTTCAACTCAGCTTTGGTTTAGAGAACTTTAACCATTTTCCTTAGCTCATAGCAGCAGTTTCATCGAGCTTCCACTTTAAGGAAGCTAGAATGAGCCCAGCTGTTGCATTTGGTTTTGTGGGATCCCTCTGAACCCAAGCCCAGAGTCTCACTCTAATTTTAGGGACAGCTATTTGCTTTTCGTGTTTGCTGTTACATTTCTTTTGGCTCTAACTTTTCAAAAATTGGATTGTGTTATATTTTTGCAAGATTTTTATAAATCACTTGGTATTAATAATGTTTTCAACAGTTGCCATTCTGTGTGTGGTGACAAGAATTTCCTTGCTGAGGAAAGTTCATTCTAGGCTCAGTTTAAAGAAAACTTCTTACTTCATGGCAGCTCACCCATCGAAAGATTTTCTGGTTCTAGCAATGAAAAAAATAATTACACAATCACAGAGTTATTGAGGCTGGAAAAGCCCTTTGGGCTTATCCAGGACCTGACATCACCCCATCAGCCAGACCAGGGCACTAAGGGACACAGGGATGGGGACACACCTCCAGGAATGGGGACTCCACCATGGCTCTGGGCAGTCCATTCCAGGGTGGGTCTGATCACCTTTTCTGTGAGGAAGGGCTTCCTAACATCCAACCTAAGCCTCCCCTGGCAGCTTCAGGTTCTGCCCTAGGTGTGTGGGAGAAAAACCCAACCCCCATCTGACTACAACCTCTCTTCAGGGAAGAAAGAGAGAAGGTGCCCCCTGACTCTCCTCCAGGCTAAACACCTCAGCCTCTCCTCATCATACTTTCCCTCTAGTCTGTTCCCCAGCCTTGCTACTCCTCTGGACCCACTCCAGCCTGTCAATTAAGACCTGCCTAGATGTGTTCCTGTGCCACTTGGTCTAGGTGTTCCTGCTGTGGCAGGGGGATTGGACTAGATGATCTTTAGAGGTCCCTTCCAATCCCTAATGATTCTGTGATTCTATGAATCTCTTTATTGAAGTGAGGAATCCAGAACTGGCTTGAGGGGAGGCCTCCCCAGTGCCCAGTACAGTTACTCTTAACATGCGAACTGCTGCTTCCAGCATCATGAGACCAGTGATGTTGACAGTGCTTGGACAGTAACATCTGCCAGATCTGTGAATTTCTGCTTTGTATTCCAGAGCAGTTTGGGAACAGCTTGTCCTGCATGTCTTAGGTAAAATGGCAGCATCAGTGGGGCTGCTGCTCGAAAAATAAGCAACATGACGGGTGGGAAAATGCTATTCACCTAAAGAAAATGCAACACAAGTCATCAGGGAGTTACGGAACCAGTTCAGTATCTTGATGAAGCAAACTGAACTCAATCTAAGCCTGTGTGTGCCGAAGTAATGGAAGGACTTTGATCAGGGAGGTTAATGGACTGATCAAGGGTGCACACGCTGCATTTGCTATTTTGAGGCTTTTTGTAATAGGCAAGTAATGAGCTTCATAATTATAAACTAAAAATAATGGCTGGGTGGATTTGTAAGGCAAACCCATCAATGAGCCATTCCTCTGGGATAAGCAGTTCTGCCCTGTTTGCCAACTGGGTTGAGAAGTAGCAAAACAAATCCTAGTCTGGCACTGCGGGTTAGGAGAGCAATATGGCTGGGGAAGGAACTGGAAGGAAAGTCTGATGGGGAGAGGCTGAGGGAGCTGGGAGTGTTTAGCCTGGACAAGAGGAGACTCGGGGTGGTGGGGGGAACCTTCTCCCTCTCTACAACTCGCTGAAGGGTGGTTGTAGTCAGGTGGGAGTTCGGTGCAGGGCCTAAAGCTGCACCAGGGGAGGGTTAGGTTGGATGTTAGAATCATAGAATCATTACAGACTGGAAGGGACCTCAAAAGATCATCTAGTCCAATCCCCCTGCCACAGCAGGATCACCTAGATCAAGTCACTCAGGAACACATCCAGGCGAGCCTTGAACATCTCCAATGAAGGAGACTCCACAACTCCCCTGGGCAGCCTGTTCCAGTGCTCCGTCACCCTCACTGGGAAGAAGTTCCTTCTCAGGTTGACGTGGAACGTTCTATGTTCCAGCTTACAACCAAGGATGATCAGAACCTGGAATGGATGGCCCAGGGCAGTGGTGGAGTCATCATCCCTGGAGGTGCTGAAGGACAGACTGGCTGTGGCTTGAAGGGCCCTGGCTGATGCGGTGACTTTAGGTCCTTGTCTGGGCTGGATATGCTCAGAGGGCTTTTTCATCCTCCATCATTCTGTAAATCTGAGAAGGGAGAACAACATTCAGCGTGAGATGGAAGCCTGTTTAGAATGCTTTGATTTTAATTTTAGGGATGAGAAAGGTTTCTCTTTGCTATGATTCATGTGTTTTTGGGCTGTTAGTGATACCATGAGGATTCATTGGATTCTTAAAACGCTCAGGCACTTCCACTTACTGCTGCCTCATGATGCCAAAGAGCAAAGTAAATGCTGATAGATGGAATTGGATAAATGCATGGAGGTTAATACTGAACCCATTGCTACCTCCTCTCTTTCTCTTTAAGGAAATGGTCTACTTTAAATGCTATGGTTGATTATAGTTTTGCTTGGTGTAATTCTCTGATGGGATTAGTGGGATACAACACAGTGTTGTTGGAGCTGGGCCTGTAAAAAGCAGAGGATGAATGGAAATACTCACAGATACTCTTGTTTTCCCTAGGCTATTCCTCTGCCCCTCCAACTTGCTTTTTCTTCTGTGGAAATTTTTCATCTGCACCATATGGAAAAAATCAAATCCAGGCACTGAAAGGTAGGAAAGTGTCTGGATACCACCACACATGTTAAATTAAAATAAAACAATAGTAGAATCATAGCATGGCCAGGGTTGGAAGGGACCTTAAATATCATCCAATTCCAATGATGAGGCAGCCATGATATCCTTGGGCAACCTGTTCCAGCATCTCAGCACCCTCACAGCAAAGAATTGGTTCCTCATGTCCAACCTCAATCTCCCCTCTTCAAGTCTGGAACCCTTTCCCCTTGTCCTCTTGCTACTACCCATGTCAAAAGCCCTCCCCCAGCTTTCTTGTAGCCCCCTGCAGAGATTGGAGAGCTTCTAGGTCACCTGGGAGCCTCCTCTTCGCCAGGCTAAACAACCCCACTTTGCTCAGCCTGTCCTCATAGGGGAGTTGCTCCAGCCCTCTGAGCATTTGAGTTGCTGTCCTCTGGACTATGTCCATGAGCTCTGTGTCCTTCTGATGTTTGGGAGTCTAGAACTGGACCCAGTACTGCAGGTGGGTTCTTGCTAGTGCAGAGCAGAGCGGGAGAACCCCCACTTTGACTGATTGTCACTGCTTCTGTTGATGCAGCCCAGGACACGGTTGGCTTTCTGGGCTGCAATGCACACTGGTAGCTCCTGTTAAACTCCTGCTTCACCTCCCCTCCCCAAGTCATTCTCCAGTGGTGCCAAACCAAATTCAGAAGGTGCAAGTAAACCCCTTACTTTCAAATAACACGTTTCAGTGTACAGAAGCGCTCAGGTGACTTGCACCATCTGTTTATCAACTGACCAGGTATTTTATCATGGGTTTTGGGTTTTTCCTGGCTCTAGGTTCTCTGAAGGCTCTTGCAGATGCTATATGTGAATATCCCAGCATCCATAAAAGGTATGAAATTGGGTTTTTTGTGAGAGTGTCACTTTAAAGGCATCTCATGTCTGTCTTTCCCATTGTGTACTCGGTTATTCTCTAGTTTGAGACCTAACCAAAGCAACTCCATTCTACAAATGGAATCTTTTATTTATCTCTTACTCTCTGGTAGCCCCATTCCAGGCCTGGAGAGCTAAATCCTTTCCACAGACTGTACAAAGGAAAATAAAGGAGGAAGGCAGCCAGGCTTATCCCTTCTGGCTTCTGATCTTTGAATTTGTACCCCTACCCTGATCATAGAATCACATATTTGGGTTGGAATGGACCTCAGAAATCATCTACTTCTATCCCCCTGCTCTGGGGTCCTCTCACCAGACCAGGTTGCCCACAGCACCATCCAACCTGCCCTTGAACATTTCCAAGATTGGAGTAGCCACAACCTCCTAGGGCAACCTTTTCCAGGGCCTCAGCACCCTCACAGTGGGGGATTTCTGCTTCAGATCTCAGCTCAGTCTGTCTTCTTCTCAGTCTGTCCTCTCCTGCTGAGGCTCTTGATGTGCCACAAATGGATTATTGTGGGGTCCCTTGAAGGAATCCTGGAGCCCATTAGCACCCTTTCCTGAGCCAGCCTGCACATCCTGGTCTGTCTCCCTTCCCAAGTCAGTCCCTCCTGCACCATGAACAAGTTTTAAGGTTTCTTTTGCTCCAGTGAAAAGTGGTATGTGTCCTGTGCCTTAGCTATAATTTTGGGGGCTCTTAAGGCCAGGAGGAGCTGCCACTCTGCCCTAGAGTTGGTTATTTCATTATTTGTGGAGTAACTGCTAATGAAACAACATCTAGATCTGATCTCTCTGGGATCATGTGGCATTAAAGCATTACATTCACCTTCTTACAGCAGTCGATTTGTCTTTGTTCCTGGCCCCGAAGATCCTGGTCCTGGTTCCATTTTACCAAGGTCAGTTTGTTTCTCTTCCTCGAGAGTGGAGTTTGGAGTAGAATTTGGAGTGAAATGTTAAAAGAAGCTAAAGAGTCCTGGTCTGATTGATTTATTGTAGACCTCCCCTGGCTGAAAATATTACCGAGGAGTTCAGGCAGCTGGTGCCCTTTTCAGTTTTCACCACAAACCCCTGCAGGTAAAGTTTATTTTACTGTTTTATTTTTTTTTAATTAATTGCTGATTTCTGTGAAGGAATAGTTTTCAAATACAACAAATTGGGGAAAAAAAACTGTCTTAATTTGGTCAAATTCTTAAAATTCATGGCTTGCATTAGTTATAGTTAACTTTAAATACATATACAAGTCTTTACAAGCTAAGATCAAAGTACCCAGTGCCTTCACAGAACATTAGGAATTGGAAGGGACCTCAAAAGATCATCCAGTCCAATCCCCCTGACACAGCAGGATCCCCTAGATCCAGTCACACAAGAACATGGCCAGGCAGGTTTTAAATGTCTCCAGAGAAAGAGAGTCCACAATCGCCCTGGGCAGCCCCTTCCAGGGCTCTGTCACCCTCACTAGGAAGAAGTAACTTCTCACATTGATGTGGAACCTCCTCTGTTCCAGCTAACATCTGTTGCCCCATGTCCTACCATTGGAAGCCACTAAGCAGAGCCTGGCTCCATCCTCCTGACTCCCACCCTTTCCATATTGATCAATATTCATGGGGTTACCCCTCAGTCTCTTTTTTTCCAAGCTCAAGAGACCCAGCTCCCTCAGCCTTTCCTCATCAGGGAGATGCTCCACTTCCTTCATCATCTTTGTGGGTCTGCACTGGACTGTCTCAAATCAGTGATGACAGGAAAGTGTGCTCAAGGATTGATATCAAGTATCAAAACCAACTTTTTTTTCAGAGTCTGGAGAGAATGAAGATGAGAATGGATGGTTTTCATTGAAACCTGCCTTTTTGTTTGGCTGTTTCAGAGGGAGATGCAGCTCCATATCATAATCTCAATTTATTGCATTTCATTCATATTTCTTCTTTAGGATTCAGTATTGCACCCAAGAAATAATTATCTTTCGTGAAGATTTGGTGAACAAAATGTGCAGAAACTGTGTCCGCTTCCCTAGCAGCAACCTGGACGTTCCCAGCCATGTGAGTGAGTTGTGTTGGGCTCTTCCTGACAAGAACATAGAATCATAGAATGGTCAGAGCTGGAAGGGACGTTAAACATCATCTAGCTCCAACACCCCGGCACAGGCAGGGACACCTTCACTAGAGCAGGTTACCCAGGGTCAACCTGGCCTTCAACACTTCCAGGGATGGAGCAGCCATGATATCCTTGGGCAACCTGTTCCAGCATCTCAGCACCCTCACAGCAAAGAATTGGTTCCTCATGTCCAACCTCAATCTCCCCTCTTCAAGTCTGGAACCCTTTCCCCTTGTCCTCTTGCTACTACCCATGTCAAAAGCCCTTCCCCAGCTTTCTTGTAGCCCCCTGCAGAGATTGGAGAGCTTCTAGGTCACCTGGGAGCCTCCTCTTCTCCAGGCTAAACAACCCCACTTTGCTCAGCCTGTCCTCATAGGGGAGGTGCTCCAGCCCTCTGAGCATTTGAGTTGCTGTCCTCTGGACTATGTCCATGAGCTCTGTGTCCTTCTGATGTTTGGGAGTCCAGAACTGGACCCAGTACTGCAGGTGGGGTCTCAGCAGTGCAGAGTAGAGGGGGAGAATCACCTCTCTGTGATTCCCATTGCAGTGATGGGTGGAATGTATTTACATGTATTTTAGAGGGTTTTGTTTGACTCTGAAACCTCTTTTAGCTATTTACTCCTTGCACAATCATGACAGTGCTGTCTCTTTATGAACATGGAGAGCCCACTGTAGTATTGGGTTGCTTTTGCCTGCATCATTATTTCTCTGCTTTTTCTGCCTGTCATTGGTTTAATTAGTGTGCCATTAGTGTGCAAAAGAGGAGTAAGGGAGATGTTTTTAACACTAGACTGAAATTATTGGTGTCTTTAGAGCTCTCTGTTGGGAGAGTCTGATCAATGGAATAATTTTGACATCTTCAAATACTGTCTGACAGGCTTCAGAAAGGACTTTGTGTATTGAAAAACCCCACAAGAAAACACAACATACAAAAGACTCATGAGAAATTTGCCACTTCACTCTAGAAGTGGTTAATCATCAGAGGGAGTGAGACACTTGGAAAACCATTTCCACACGCCAACCTTCTTTATTAATAAGGTCTTCACACCTAAAGTAATTAATCTGACTTCAGAAAATGGTTCAAACTAACTATTCATGTTTATCTTGCAGTTTGTAAAGACGATATTGGCCCAGGGACACCTGACACCACTTCCACTCTATGTTAGCCCCGTGTACTGGGCCTATGACTACTCGCTGCGGGTTTATCCTCTGCCAGACATGCTGGTCATTGCAGATAAATATGACCCGTTCACTGTCATCAACACTGACTGCCTTTGCATAAATCCTGTAAGTTCCCTTACTCCTTTCCTATTCTAAGGAGGCACTAAGGAACTCACATTCACTTCTGTCTGTTCTTGTCTGAACAGGTGTTTACTTACACAACTCTGGTGTTTCAATTGTTCTTTGCAGGGTTCGTTTCCAAGGAGTGGGTTTTCATTCAAGGTGTTCTACCCCTCCAACAAGACAGTTGAGGACAGGTAAAAATACTAATTTTCTTATTTATTAGGGTTTATCTTCTGATTTGCTAACTTTCTAATTATCAGGAGGAACACAGAAAATAGATCATATCACCGAACCAGAGTTACTGAGGCTGGAAAAGCCCTCTGAGCTCATCCAGGCCAGCCCTGGACCTAACGTCACTGAATTGGCCAGATCAGGGCACTAATGGACACAGCCAGTCTGTCCTGCAACACCTACAGTGATAAGGACTCCACTGCCCTGGACACTCCATTCCAGGCTCTGATCCCCCTTTCCAGGAGGAAGGGCTTCCTAACATCCATCCTAATCCTCCCCTGGCAGCTTCAGGCCCTGCTCTCTTGTCCTGGTTGCCTGGCAGAAGAGCCCAATCCCCACCTGACTACAACCTCCCTTTAGGGAGTTGTAGAGAGGGAGAAGGTCCCCCCTGAGTCTCCTCCAGGCTAAACATCCCAGCTCCTTCAGCCTCTCCTGATCAGCCTTTCCCTCCAGTCCCTTCCCCAGGGCTCCTCTGGACACAGTCCAGCCCCTCAATTTCTTTAGGGAAGTGAGGGCCCCAGAACTGCCCTCAGTACTCAAGGGGAAGCCTCCCAGTGCCATGTACAGGGGGAGAATTACATCCCTATAAAGACAGCAGCTGAGCACAGACATAAGCTTCATACAGAGGCAGTGAAGAAATGCAAATGCCTACAAATAGACTAACAAATTGAGAAATTACAGTCAAATAACAGTGATGATCCAAAAGTAAAAGGAAAGACTGACTGTACTACATTATTTTGAGTAATTGAGACCAAATCGGGAAATGAATTTAGTTCTGGAGATGATGTTAAGTGCAGGTTAATTACAATTCCTGGTTTGTGATCCTCATCAAGCCCAGAAACTGCTTTTTTTTTGTTGGTTAGATTTTAAATCTATACTTACTCTTTCCATCTGTGATCTTCTAATGACTAGGGAAAAAAAAAAAGACCAGCTGCAACACCAAGAAGCACTAAAAAGAGCCAAAGGGCTGACAACTGTGATGAAAATTTGCTAGTTTGAAAGAACTGGGTGGTGAAACCCAATGGGAGAAGTGCAGATTTATCTGATTCCATTTCATACTCTGCTGCGGAAGCTGCATTTTCCATATAACACTCCCTGTCCTCCCAAAGGAACAGATAATAGGCACAGATATACAGATACACAAATCATCAGGGCTTGGAAGGGACTTCCAGAGGTCATTGAGTCCAAACCCCCTGCTTGAACAGGATTATAAAACCTAAGATAGGTCACACAGGAACACATTCAGATTGATCTTGAAAGTCTCCAGAGAAGGAGACTCCACAACTTCCCATGGCAGCCCATTCCAGTGCTCTGTGACCCTTACAGTAAAGAAGTTCTTCCTCATGTTGAGGTGGAACTTCCTGTGCTCCAGCTGACATTCATTGTCCCATGTCCTGTTACCAGGCACAAGTGAAAAGAGAGTATCTCTTTCTTCTTGACATCCAGCCCTCATGAATTTATAGACAGTGATTAAGTCTCCTTATAAGCTTCTCCTTTCCAAGCTGAAAAGTCCCAGATTTGTCAATCTCTCCTCATAAGGCAGGTACTCCAGTCCTCTAATCATCCTTGTGGCCCTCCACTGGACTCTCTCAATCAGATCTCCGTCCCTCTTGAACCAGGGAACTCAGAACTAGACACAATACTTCAGATGTAGCCTCACTAGGGCAGAGTAGAGAGGGAGAAGAACCTCCTTTGATCTGCTGGACACACTCTTCTTGATCCATCCCAGGCTTCCATCAGCCTTCTTGGCCACCAGAGCACAGTGCTGTTCCACTTGTCCACAAGAACTCCAAGATCCCTCTCCAGGGTGGTGCTCTCCAGTAGATTGTCCCGCAACCTGTACTGATGCTTCTCATTACTCCTTCCCAGATGAAGGACTCTGCACTTATTAAACCTCATTACATTCCTCTCAGCCCATCCCTCCGGTCTGTTCCAGTCTTCTGGAATGGCTGCACAGCCATCAGGTGAATCAGCCAGATCACTCAGTTTAGTGTCATCACTAAACTTGCTGAGGAGACTCTGTCCCGTCATCAAGGTCATTAATAAAGATATTAAACAAATCCAGACCCAACACAGACCTTTACTTCAATATAGAAAACATCATACCATGAGGATGGGCCTTTGACCCTAAACCAGCATACATGATGGATGCTTTATATCTTGGAATAGTTTCAAACATCATCAAGTTTTTCAGAGATCAAGAAACAACAGTATTGCAAACTAACTTTAAAAAAAACCCAAACCCTAAATATTGTTTCTTTTTCAGCAAACTTCAGGGTCTCTGAATTTCCATCAGACTGCAAAGTGGCAGTGAGGTCCTGTAAAGCCCCTCATAGGAGATGGACTGATTTTTATGGGGTGTTATGGACTGTTTACAATAAACAGAGCCAAAAATTTTGTGTTTTGTATACAAATAAACTTTGACAGGAAAAGAAGCTGCTGTGTGTGTTTAAATAACCAGGAGACCTGCACCTAAGATGAACGTGGTGCGTAAGAAAAGGGGGTGACTGGAGGAGCCACCTTTATGACAGAATCACAGACTGTTAGTGATTGGAAGGGACCTTGAAAGATCATCCAGTCCAATCCCCCTGCCACTGCAGGATCCCCTAGATCCAGTCACACAGGAACATGGCCAGGCGGGTTTTAAATGTCTCCAGAGAAGGAGACTCCACAACTGCCCTGGGCAGCCCCTTCCAGTGCTCTGTCACCCTCCCTAGGAAGAAGTTCCTTCTCACACTGATGTGGAACCTCCTCTGTTCCAGCTCACACCTGTGGCTCCTTGTCCTATAATTGGAAGCCACTAAGCAGAGCCTGGCTCCATCCTCCTGACTCCTACCCTTTCCATATTGATCAACATTAATGGGGTCATCCCCAGTCTCCTCTTTTCCAAGCTCAAGAGAGCCAGCTCCCTCAGCCTTTCCTCATCAGGGAGATGCTCCACTCCCTTCATCATCTTTGTGGGTCTGCACTGGACTCTCTCAAGGAGTTCTGTGTCCTTCGGGAACTGAGGGGTCCAGAACTTCACTTTTAAAAAGAGAAGTTACATTTAGGGAGAAGTTTTGTTTTTCACCATGTTCAGTTGAACGGATGCTGGAAACGTGAGTGAGGGGTTTCCTTTGGGCAGTAAAGTTCTGGAGGAGGGTTGTGAGGTGTTCAGTGATTGCAGCAGTGGGGAAGTCTGTGTCTGGAAGGGTTTCAAAGCCATGGAGATGTGGGGTTAGGGACAGAGGTTAGTGGGGCCCTGGCAGTGCTGGAAGAGCTATCGGACTCTGCGAACCTAAAGCTCTTTTCCAACCATGCAATAGCGGTTCCAACCATTCAAACCAGTTCAATAGCGGGAAACTGACGGAGGGGTCGTCATGTTGTTTGGCGCCTCTATAGCAGCTGACCGGAAGTGCAGCGTTCGCCATCTTGTTTATTGTCACCATAGCAACGATCCCGGCCAGAACCGCCGTTTTGTTTGGCGTCTTCACAGCAACTGCAGCCGGCGGGCCGGGGCCATGGAGGGCAAGGGGCTGCTAGAGGAGCTAGATCTCAGCGCCGAGGAGGCAGAACGCCTCCAGCGAGCCTTCCGCGACGAGAAATTCCGGGCGCTTTTCGCCGAGTACGCGGCGGAACTGACCGACCCGGAGCAGCGGCGGTTATACGAGGAGGAGGTGACGGCCCTGGAGCGCGAACGCGGCGTAGAGGTTCGCTTCGTCCATCCCACCGCGGGCTACGTGCTCCGCACCAGCCTGGCTGGCGACCGCCGCTGCTATCTCAACGTTTGCAGCAACCCGCACGTCGGACCGCCCCAGCCTCGAGCCGAACCTGGCGGATACCGCTGGGAGCTGCCGTATTGCCTGGCACCAGGACGAGACGAGCTGGGCCGCGGCGGCGTCCGCCGCACCGTCTACGACGTGATGTTCCACCCGTCCGCCCTCCGCCTAGCCGCCCGCAGCCACCGCTTCCGCAGCTTGCTGAGCAACACGGCGCTGGAGGCCGTGGAACAGCACTGCTCGGTGCAACTCGACCGCGCCAACGCCGCCGTGCTCCGCCGCATCAAGTACAAGGGCATCCCACAGCCTCCCGTCCTCCGCTCCCCGCTGCCCCGTGCGGCCCCACCACTTCCCACCGACGACTCCCCGCTGCCGCCATTTCCCTTCCCGCCCGCCTCTATCCCCGCCCCTTCGCCACTGCCTCCACCCTCCTCATCTTCCTCCTCTCTCTTGGCCGGTCCCGCCACGCCGCGCTGGAGCATCCGCCACCGTTCTTACGTGGAGTGGCAGGACTACCGCTGCTGCCGGGACTCGGCGCCCAGCCCGGTGCCACAGGAGCTGGTGGTGACGGTGGAGCTGCCGCTGCTCCGCTCGGCTGCGCAGGCCCAGCTGGAGATCCGCGGCCGAGAGCTGCTCTTCGACTCGCTGCGCCCCGCCTATCGCCTGCGCCTCTGCCTGCCCTACAGCGTGGACGAGAGTCGCGGCCGAGCTGCCTTCGACAAGGCTCGGCGGCAGCTGCAGGTCACCCTACCCGTGCTGCCCGTCCCCACGGACCCACCCGGCCCGCAGGAGGCCGAGGAGAGCAGCGACGCTGTTCCTCCTCCATCTCCGAGCCCCGAGCCCTGCTCTTCCCCTGAACCAGCCTCACCAAGCCCTCCCGAGGTGGCTCTTCCTCAGGGCACCGAGGTCGCCATGCGCCCTCCATTCCAGTGCTGGCAGGATGAGGCCTCTGTCACCCTGCTGCTGCAGGTACCTGCTGTTCAGCCCCACAGCCTCCGCGGGGATGTAGGCATGAACCACTACAGCCTTCAGTTCTCCACCGACACCGACGCCTATGCCCTCTTCCTACAGTTCCTTCCTGAGAACAGGTTGGCGTTCCCCGAGACCAGCATTAGTGTGTTGTCCCACAACACTGCCATTGGGCTTGCCAAGGCTCCTGGCAGCACTGGGCTCTGGGAGAAATTCCACTTTGGCCTCAACGCCTCTGCTCTGCAGGTAACGGCTTCAAAACGTCAACGTTGGTGTGTCATGTTCCCCACAGGGCCTCAGTTTAGGTTGGAAATGACTTTTAATATCAAGTCCAACCATTAGGAACACATTCTTTGGTGTGAGGATGCTGAGATGCTGGAACAAGTTGCCCAAGGAGGTTGTGGCTGCCCCATCCCTGGCAGTGTTGAGGGCCAGGTTGTCTGGGGCCCTGAGTAACCTGCTCTAGTGAAGGTGTCCCTGCCTGTGCAGGTGTGTTGGAACAGGATGATGTTTAAGGTCCCTTCCAACCCTGCCAATTCTATGATTAACCCAACTGTCCCAAGTGTGTGGCTAGTGTTCGCATCTGTTTATGGCTGGTGGTTAAGGGAACCATGAGGTTATCGCTCTGAGTTCAGGAGAGGTTGGCAGCGACAGGAACCACTTCCCTTAGCAAGCTGTCAGCGGATTCAAGTGAATGACCTAATAAGTGCTTGTCTTGTACAAACAGTACAGAGGTCACAGCACACAGCTGACATCTTTGTCGCTGGAATTGCAAGGATTTTGCCCCCTGTGCTGATTTGGTTCTAATTCTGATGTCCTACATCCTTAAGTGTTTAAAGCACCATGAGCTGTACTTGTGGGCTGTTCTCATGTAGTCCGGAGGTGTTTGTAACAACGTACACACGTGTACATGGAGTGCTGTGAAATGCAGATGTGTGTGATGTGTACCTGTGTCTGTATTTCAGGCCAGAACTTGAAGCAACACCCATTTGTTCAACTACAGCAGCACAGCAACATGCAGCAATCAACTGCTGGATTATTTTTCTCCTCATACCTGTCTGAAGATGATTCTAGTTAAGATTGTGTTTTGTAATGGGTTGTTAGGGACATGCAAAGCTGAATCTTCACATTCTTCTTCCTGCTTAGCAGGTTCTGTACCTTTTGCTGTAATTTCCCAATTCCTCTGAGGGATTGTTTTGGGTAGGTAGCTTGGCTGGATGGCCAAGCCCAGAGAATTGTTATGAATGGGGTTAAATCCAGTTGGCAACCAGTCACTGAGCCTCAAGGCTCAATGTTGGGACCAGACTTGTATAAAATCTTTATCAATGACCTGGATGAGGGGATAAAATGCACCTTGAGTAAACTTGCAGATGACACAAAATGAAGCGGCTGTGTTGATCTGCTGAAGGGTAGGGAGGTACTGCAAAGGGATTTGGACAGGCTGGAGTGATGGGGTGAGGACAGTGGGATGAGGTTTAACAGAGCCAAGTAGCTAGGTCATGCACTTCAGTCAGAACAACCCCCAGCAGCTACAGGCTAGGGGAAGAGGAGCTGGAGAGCTGCCTGGTAGAAAAGGACCTGGGACCTGGGGGTGTTGTTTGACAGCTGGATGAACAGGAGCCAGCAGGGTGCCGAGGTAGCCAAGAAGGCCAGTAGCGTCCTGGCCTGGATCAGGAATGGGATAACCAGCAGGAGTAGGGAGGTGATGTTGCCCCTGTACTCTGCACTAGTGAGACTGCACCTTGAGTACTGGGTCCAGTTTTGGGCACCATAATATCAGAAGGACATTGAGGGGATGGAGAAGGGCAACTAGGCTGGGGAGAAGGCTGGAAAACAGGCCCTGTTAAGAGTGGCTGAGGGAACTAGGGCTGTTGAGTCTAGAGAAGAGGAGGCTGAGAGGAGACCTTCTTGCTCTCTACAGCTACCTCAAAGGAGGTTGTAGCCAGGCTGGTGCTGGTCTCTTCTCTCAAATTCCTAATGCTAGGACAAGGGGAAACGGCCTCAAGTTGCATCAGGGGAGGTTTAGACTGGATCTTGGGAAGAGAAGTTCCTTGCTGAGAGAGTGGTTGCGCACTGGAACAGGCTGCCCAGGGAGGTGGTGGAGTCCCCATCTCTGGAGGTGTTTAAAAACCAAGTAGCTAGAGCACTTGAGGCCATGGTCTAGGGATTAGGGAGCTGTTGGGCTGAGGGCTGGACTTGCTGATCCTTGATTTCCAGCTAGGATGATTCTATGATGAATTTATTGCTTTCACCTGTGCTATGGGTGTTTTATCTGCTCTTGCTGACTATCGTTCTTTGTGTGCTGTGGTGCGTGTCCATGCGCTTCCTTCAGGTTTTAAGGGAAGCTGCTTTTTGTGACTCTCTGTGGAGACAGGGCTGAGAATTCAGTTTGGGAACAGGAAATTGTGCTGCAGTATCTCTTGAGCGCTGCAGTTGACAGACGTTTCCGTGTGCTTTAATCTCAGTCTCCCGACTGAAAGTGTTTGGGATGTGCATTCCTTATTGTGATTAGAACAACATCCTTTGACTGAAAGTTGTTAAAATGAGATTTTGTTCAGTGTTACTGTTTGGTGACTTAAAAAAAAAATCACTGAATGTGCTGAGTTTATTTACATTGCAAAATGCTTTGGGTGGAGTAGGAGGTTGGGCATTAGTCACAGGCCTCCCAGCCATTCCTTCCTGTAACAGCCCCAAAAAAACCAGATGGATTTCTTTGCTGGGGTGCAGACCAAAACAATCTGAAGTCATTTGTTCTGTTTGCTTTTCTTTTTAAACTCTGCTGTTTCCCAAAAGTGCCTGTGCCAGTGCTGATAGCTCTGAGTGAAGTGAGAGAAATGAATATTTAATTAGAGCTGCTATTATTCGCCATCTTCTGCCCATTAACTGTTTGCTCATGGTAACTCTTCTACTTACACTTATTTCTTCCATTTGTCTGCAGCCGTCTCCGCTGTTTTTCAGCTTGGAATCACTTTCTGCTAAATCAGAGCTTCAGTTCTTCCCGTGAAATCTGCCAGGGGTTGCATCAGGCATAGAATTGTTTAGGTTGGAAAAGACCTTCAAGATCACAAAGTCCAACCCTTAACTTGACTATCTCAAGGCCACGCTAAACCCTGTCACTCAGCTCCAGATCTCCACAACTGTGAAACACAGCCAGGGATGGTGATTCAACACCCTCCCTGGGCAGCCTGTTCCGAGGCCTGAGGACCCTTTCAGGAAGAAGTTTGTCCTCAGGGCCAACCTAATCTTCTGCTGGGGCAGCTTGAGGCCACTTCCTCTTGTCCTGTTCCTTCTGAGAAGAGACCAATTCCCACCTCTCTCCAACCTCCTTTCTAGTACCTGTCAGGCTCTTGTCCAGTTCCATCTCCAAGCTGGGTCTCACGGACACCATGGAGGATGTCCTGCATGTGTCAGGATGTATCCTAATTTGGGTGATGACTCTTCTTCTGCTCTGTGGCCATCGTGGCTGAGAGGAGAGAAGCCCAAGTGGAAAGCAGAAGGGAAAGCTGGGACTCCACAAATAGCAAATGGCTCGTGGCAGAGTTGCAGACCTGGTTTAGGGGCTCTCCAGGACAAGGATGGGCTCTCTTCTACATGAGAAGATAAAGGCACCAGGACTAAATAATGGGGTTAATTCTCATTAAAAGAAGAAACCATTTGGCAACATAAGTGGTTTTTAGAAAACACCCGAGTCTGGCAATAGCCTCTGAGGACCCTTTTGCAGTGTTTCAGGAGTGCACGCAGTACCTGAGTGCCCCGTTAATCACTTCAGGGAGTTTTCTGTGGCCTGGACAATCAGGAATTTTATCCCACACCTTCTGTCCAGGCTTCTCTCTGCCTGTCATCTCCTCTTCCACAGCAGCATTGATAATGTGTGGTGAAAGAGGAGGCCGGTGGTTTTCACTGCTATAAAATTCCTTCTCCACAATCTCTTGCGAAGCTGCTTCCTCCTGGAGACTAAGTGTTTCTGTGTAGAAACAGATTCCTCACTGGGTTAGTTAGCTCAGAAATCTGCCCAACCACAGTGGCTGTTGCAGTACCCTGTTAGCCACCTGCTTAGTTATCTCTTGGTAACCTGCCGAGCAGCCAGGAAATCACAGTAACACTCGCTGTTCACCATGTGAGCAGAATGCCCCCCGTCCCTGGACTGCGATGGGTCACTGTGCATAGCCACTGCCCGCATCTGCACGTCCAATAACAGCGCCAGCAGCTGTGTGCTCAGCATGTTCACATTACCACACTGGCCTCTTCTCCTTGGAGGTGGGTCTGGGTCTGGGTGTTAGTGGAAGAATGAGTTGAGCTTGTCCTTAGGACACCGTTCTCAGAATGTCAAGGACTGATTTTCCTTTTGTAGTCAGATAGGTTTGAATCTCCGTGCTGGAGGCTGATATATTTAGAGCTCAGTTTCCATAGATGCTGAGTGGTCTGAATTCCCACCCCAGCAAGTGCTTATTTTCAGCAAGTCTTTACAGCCCTTGTACTTATAATTGTGTCACCACGAGCGTTCCCTTCATTCCATGGCCCTTGATGTTGCTTTGCTTTTATGGCTATTCCATCCAACTCACAGCCAGCTCTGCTGACTCTCAGCCCTGACTCCTTATCAGTGGCTGCAGCCGCTCTTCTTCTTTCCAAGCAGTTTTGCTCCTTGAGCTAAACCCTCCTCACACTTGTTATAGTGAGCTAAAATCCTATGAATATAATGATTGCAGCCGTTGTGAACCAGCATCATATTTTTCAGAGGTTTAGAACTTATCTTCTGTTACTGGCCTTGGATCAGAGGCCACACAACATTGATCACAGAATCATAGAATTATCGTGGCTGGAAGGGACCTCCAGGACCATCAAGTCCAGCCCTCAGCCCAATAGCTCCCTAATCCCTAGACCATGGCCTCAAGTGCTCTAGCTACTTGGTTTTTAAACACCTACAGGGACAGGGACTCCACCACCTCCCTGGGCAGCCTGTTCCAGTGCGCAACCACTGTCTCAGCAAAGAACTTCTCTTCCTAAGATCCAGTCTAAACCTCCCCTGATGCAACTTGAGGCCATTTCCCCTTGTCCTAGCATTAGGAATTTGAGAGAAGAGACCAGCACCAGCCTGGCTACAACCTCCTTTGAGGTAGCTGTAGAGAGCAAGAAGGTCTCCTCTCAGCCTCCTCTTCTCTAGACTCAACAGCCCTAGTTCCCTCAGCCACTCTTAACAGGGCCTGTTTTCCAGCCTTCTCCCCAGCCTAGTTGCCCTTCTCTGGCCCCACTCCATCCCCTCAATGTCCTTCTGATACTATGGCGCCCAAAACTGGACCCAGTACTCAAGGTGCAGTCTTTCTGTAGAGCTCACTCCTGTTTTTTTTTTCCAGGGGAACAGAGACAAATTTGTGGGCTGGCTCCACTTCTGCATCACAGTCTAAATGCTAACACCTTCAACATTTCCGTTTATTTAAACCCTAGGGGCTCAGGCCTGGCAGACTCACAGAATCCCATTGCACAGAGTCACTCCATCAGAGAGTTCCCCTTTCTTTTAAAACAATAGACCCTGGAGAGTAAACAATTAAAATAAAAAAAGGATAGTTGGGAGTTAAATACTCACTAATAAAATCTCTAAGGCTGCCAAGCCAGGTTTCTGAGAACAACTCGTCACTTAGTTCTTAACACAAATAAACGCCCTGAGTTTTCTGGTGGGTGGATCTGAGGGATCCACCAGCGGCTGAAAGATTTTTGGGAGCTGCACTTTTGGGGTCATGTGTGTTCGTTTTCGTGTGATGAGAGAAAGATTGGTTCAAGAGTTCCCTTTCATGCTGCTCCACACCCTTCCCCAGTGGACTGAAGGGACTTTGTTCAGAGGATGTGCTCTCTCACTGGGGTGGGAATCACTGCAGCCAGCCCTGGCCCTTGTGGAATCAAAGCCTATGTTCTCTCATGAAGAATATTAGGATTTCACTCACGTAAACCCCCAAGGGGCTCCAGAGAGCTGCAGGGAGCAATGTTTTCTCTGTTTTAATATGCAGTATTATGGGGTTTTGTAAAGATTAACAGCGCTACACCGAACATTCCTGATCAGTTCATGGTTTGAACTAACCCTGAGTTGTTCTGCTTGGTGCAGCCTTGTGAAGTTGATTCTTTTGAAGACTCTCGCTGCTTTTTCCTTCAGAAAGCAGCTTGTAGATAACACTGGAGCCCTGCGACCTCGCTGCATGCCCCAACAGTCACGTGCTGTTTTCTGACCCCTAGATTTCTGCTTTGGCAACAGGTATGCAGGGGGGCAGCTCCTCCAAAGCAAACACCCTCTGTGACCTGTTTGCACACAAACCCCAGCCCCACGGGAGCAATATTATTTTTAGCTGTCTTGACAACAGAGGAACTATCAGGCTTTGTAATTAATCTTCTTGTTATCTCATGGAACACGGTATTTGTCTTGTATGTGCTGTCAGATCCGGTGCTCTGTGGCCACGCTGGGCAAGCGCCTGGCATGGGGTTGCCAAGAAAGTCTCTGGAAGAGCAGCCAGCAGTGGGTGGCAGGGCTGTGAGAGCATGGGGAGAAGGCTGTGGGCTATGTGTACTCTTGTATGAGAGTCACTCAAGTGTGGAACCTAGCGAGCTGTAGTGGGAAATGTAAGACGTGTAGATGTTTTCAGCCTGTGCCATCATACAGGGAGAGATTTGTACTGGAGAGCGGAATGGATACTGTGGGACGTTTAGGAGTCCATTCAGAATGAGCCACACCACTGGGTTTTGCCCTTATTTCCAAGCTGTTTTGACTGTCTTTAAAAGTCAGGGTTATGATTTTCAACTTCCAGGCTACTCTAAAGAGTTAATATGGTTGTTAGGGGTCATATAGATGCTTCTCTAGGTTGTTCAGCCTGGAGAAGAGAAGGCTCGCAGGTGGCTTTCGAGCAGCTTTCCAATATCTGAAGTGGGCTACAAGAAAGCTAGGGGAGGGCTTTTGACAGGGGTGGTAGTGAGAGGACAAAGGGGAACGAGTTCCAGACTTGAAGAGGGGAGATTGAGGTTGGACATGAGGAACCAATTCTTTGCTGTGAGGGTGCTGAGATGCCGGAACAGGTTGCCCAAGGAAGTTGTAGCTGCCTCATCCCTGAAAGTGTTGAAGGCCAGGTTGGCTGGGGCCCTGAGTAACCTCCAGTGAAGGTGTCCCTGCCTGTGCAGGGGTGTTGGAACAGGATGATCTTTAAGGTCCCTTCCAACCCTGGCCATTCTATGATGTTAGAAACTAGGACTGTTGTGCTTAATACTACAATGGTTTATTTTGGGTTTTGTTAATTCTGTGCTCTGTGTTTAAGGACTCTCAGTGAGTTTGGGGTATAGAAAAGGAGAAGAAAACAAATTTATTGTTTGATACATTTATTTTTCCCCAAGTATTCTCTTTCCCAAATGACATTAAGCTACATAATTAGTTTGTCTCTGCTATAAACCAAACTAATCTCTGAATAGCCTTTAATTGGCAAATATATTATGGGAATAATGTCCTTACACAAAACAGTTGTGTCAGGAAACATTATTAACCTGCTGATGAGGCTCCCAAAGCTGCTTTGGAGCAGCTGAACCTTTGCAGCCTTTAGATACCCTCTACAAAATCTTCAACTCCACAGTGTAGGTACTTTAATCCACCAAAACTTTTATGACCAAAATATGAGCGCCATATTCTCATGCTGAGCTGCTTTGCAGTGTGAGTCTACAGAGAGGCCATGAGATCCCCAGGTCCAAGTTCTTACTTCAGAAGACATGGAAAAAATTAAAACTTCATATCTGTCCTGCTTCTAACACTGCTGCAGCCTGTGTAGGAGGTAACTGGCTATGAGTTGGGATAAAGCGGTTCTGAACAAACTGTGCGAGTGCCAAGGGCAGCCAGAGAAGCGCTGGCCTTGGGCTGTGTCTGCCGGTGTGATCCAAGGATGGTTTCATATGATGGAGTGTCCTAGAAACCAAAGTCATCCCCGGTAATGTTTGTGTTAATTTGGTGTCAAGTTAGTGACAGGGAAAACTAAGCAGGGACAAAGCAGTGGGTGACAATGTGTGCAGGGGAAAGCAAATGCAAATAAACCGTTCTGAGTGAGGAATTGTTTTACAGGGTCACTGAAACCATCTGCAGATGGTTGTCCTCTGCTCCTCGTCCAAGCCAGAGCAAACAGGCTTTCAGAGAAATTCCTGAATCATATTTTATTTTCCAAGGTTTGTGCTTTGATAACATCTGCAGTAACATAGATGCCTTGGTGAACACTCTCATGCAGAGGCTGAATTACAGTCACTGGCTGTCTCCCCTCAAGTAGTGGAGGCAGTTCTGGGCCCCTCACTTCAAGAAAGAGATTGAGGGGCTGGAATGAGTCCAGAGGAGCAATGAGGCTGGGGAAGGGACTGGAAGGAAAGTCTGACGAGGAGAGGCTGAGGGAGCGGGGGGTGTTTAGCCTGAAGAAGAGAAGACTTGGGGGACCTTCTCCCTCTCCCCAAATCCCTGAAGGGAGGCTGTAGTCAGGTGGGGGTTGGGTTCTTCTCCCAGGCAACCAGCGCCAGGACAAGAGGGCAGGGCCTGAAGCTGCCAGGGGAGGGTTAGGCTGGGAGGGTTAGGCCAGGGGAGGGTTAGGAAGCCCTTCCTCAAATGAAGGTTAATCAGACTCTGGAATGGACTTCCTAGGGCAGTGGTGGAGTTGCCATCTCTGGAGGTGGTGAAGGACAGCCTATCTGTGGCCACCTTAGTGGTGTGGCCACTGTGGTGAGGTTGGGTCCTGGTCTGGGCTGGATAAGCTCAAAGGGCTTTTCCAGCCTCAATCATTCTGTGATTCTGTGAAGAAGTCATTATATTGATACCAAACAGCACGAGGCACTGTGATTTACTGGAGGCTGCTGGGATAAAACTGTAGACCTTGAAATCTGCTGTTTGAATATGGTGCCAGAGTATTGTCATGAGCAATTACTGCTATCTGATCAATAGAGCTTTCCTTCAGTTTTGAGATTTTTTAAATAATATTTTCTATTATAAAACCCCCCCAAACCAACAAATTATCTTGCTTTTAATCATGGGAAACCCCCCCACCCTTCAGCAAGGTTTGTTGTGTTTGTTGCCAAAGTGCCAAGTCCTGTTTGCGTCAGGGGCAGGTGGCTGTCACTTCTCATAGCTGCGCTGACTGGAGGCAGCATTTCTGCTGTGGTTACCATTGCACCAGACAAAGCATCTGAGGATGTGGTTTGCCATATTTAGACCGAACAGAAACCTGTTGGGGTTGGAAGCACCTCCTGTCCTCATTCTCGTACCTGTGATTTTCTTGTTACGCCGCTTATGGACGGGAGAAAGGACAAGCACCAACTTAAAGAGCATAAATGCACAGTAAGCGTCTGTTCACAAAGGGCTTGAGCTCTCACTAGACAAAAGACAAGAAGTTCAGATAGGAAAAAAGGTTGTTTTCCCTATTTATGTTCAAATGGAAGTGAAGAGACTTGCTCACAGTCTGGGAGAAAGCAGGTGGTCAGAGCAAGTACTGAGACCACAAACCAGCAGTGCCTCTTTTCACAGAGGAGTGTTGCGACGTGGGGATGTTGTAGCAGCCATTTTGGAGGAGTGACAAGCACAGCTCTTTTTTTATGTCCTCACTCAAATAAGGAGTCTCCAACCTTGCAGAGAACTATTTTGCTCTTCAGAGAAACTGTGGAGCTTGAAGGAGGGAGAGTATCATCTGAGTGTGACTTCAGATTGCTCAGCTGGGTGAGAAACTCTCCACAAACCATCTCAGTGTCCCACACTGGACATTTGCCCTTGCTGTAATCTTTCTGGATAGAGAAAGAATTCGGTCCTCCAGTTTCTAAATAACCCAGCAGTGGGTATGTTAGGACTTTCCATATTGTGAGTTTAAATAGTGGAGGGGAGAAGAAAAAACTGTTTTATTTTTCCCATACAGAGTATTTATTGGGGTTTTTTTGGAGGCTGCAAATCTGGAATCTGGCTGCATGTAAGTCTACACCCACAGGGGGCCAAAAATGTGCAGAGTTGCCTTTTGGCTTCTTGGTCGGCAAGATGTCAGTGATAAGTGAGTTGAACTTTCATTAGATTGGCAACTGGACTGAGAAAGTTACGGAAAGTGGAAGGTTTGCAGTTTGTTATCGGTTAAACAGAGCAGGTAACTCTCAGAACACCCAACCAGGCCTCTGGGGTGGATGGCTGTTGCTGTGCCGGTGTCTGGCCTTACCTGCAGTTGATTTAAGCAGAATGACGGTAGGGAGAGCCTGGTGTTTCTTATGAAATACACCCCTCCAGGATTTATTTTAGGTTCTTTAATCAGCTGGAACCAATTTAAATCTTTAAACCTGTAATGACGTGTTTCAGGTTGTGAGCTGTGCATTCACAGCCTCAAGCCATGTCCCATACTGTCCTCTTTATCTGTGGAACCCGTTCCTGTTCTTTCAACCGGTGTTTCCACTTGCCTGGAGATCTGAGTGGCCTCCAGGGATGGATGTGAAGCAGATGGAGCCAAGTGTGTGTTAGAGCTTTCCCTTTAGAAGCTCTAGAGGTTCAGAGGTCCTGCAGTGTCAGGCCAGGCAAATGAAACCAAATCCAGGAAATGAAATTGTTTTTTCCTGATGTCAGGACACGTGCGGACGGTGGAATGATGGTGGTGGAAATTATTCTTCAGAGGGCCAAATCATGAAATGAAAGAGAGAAGACTTTTGCTGTTTGTTTTATCTGTGCTCATTTTACATTAAAACAAGCTGTTTTAATTCATTTCACCTCGTTACTTCTGACTTGGAATCTCTCTATAGAGCTGTGAGCTGTGGTGCATCCATGTCCTGGCTTTTGTCTGGAGTGAGGCTCTTGCTCCGATTCCACTGAGGCAGAAAACACCACCTCACCCGCTCTTTCTTTTTCTTAGGAGAGACTGTTTGTGAGCGAAGAAAATGTTGATGGATTTCTAGGCACTGTTTTGTGCCCTTCCTTTTGCTCCCAATCAGCCCAGGAAAGTTGGCCGTCGATTGAAGCGCTTGATGCTAGCGAGGACAGAATTCAGATCAGGCTGAAGGTGAGGATCTCTCTGGCAGCAGTTGCTGACTGATTTATGTGCTTCAGCAAGATCCTATCAAACTTCCCCCAAACACCCCTGTTCCTGTGCAGCAGGGAAGGCCATGGTAAAGGGTGCATTTGTGACTATAAATGTGAGTTCTGAGGGTCATGTTTGAGCCAATTAATGTTACCAAGGAGCTGAAACCTAGTCTTTCATTGAGGAGATGGGGCACTGTGGTAAGATCATCACAGATGGTGTTTTCTCCTTGCAGGGATGCAAGTTAAAGCTCTCACTGATGTTAGAAGAAAAATAGTTCCTGACTACCTCATACACCTCATTCACAGGGACTCCAAGTCTAGAGAATTATTTAGCCTAGAGAAGAGGCAGCTGAGAGGAGACGTTCTTTCTCCCTACAGTTACTGCGAAGGAGGTTGTAGTCAGGCTGGTGCTGGTCTCTTCTCCCAAATTACTGATGACAGGATGAGGGGAAATGGCCTCAAGTTGCATCAGGAGAGGTTTAGATTGGATCTTAGGAAGAGAAGTTCTTTGCTGAGAGAGTGGTTGAGCACTGGAACAGGCTGCCCAGGGAGGTGGTAGAGACTCTATCCCTGGAGGTGTTTAAAAACCAATAGAACTCTCGAGGCCATGGTGTAGGGGTTAGGGAGATATTGGGCTGAGGGCAGGACTTGGTGATTCTGGAGGTCGTTTCCAGCCATAATGATTCTATCATTCAGTTTGCTTCGAGATCAGAGCTGATGACAAACACGCTGTGAACAAATCAAGGCAGGTGTCATCAGGGTAAAACCCAGAACGTTCTTAAAATAGAAATAAATAAGTGAATAATCCACAGGCTTCAGATACCTGAGAGCTTGGGTTCGTGTGCTGGAGCCCATGGTTAAAACACTCTGACATGCACGATCACCTTTCTGGGTGTCTGGCAACCAGAAGTAAATTTACCTTGAGGGACTTAGGGTCAGGATGGAGCAGAGAGGGAAAAAGGAAAAAGTGAAGTAAAACCCCCAAGACCAGCTGGGATTTCTTGGTATCAGGAACCAACATAAAACTTGTTTTGAAGATAATACGCAGTGACAGTCAGGTCAGTCCTGTGGCCATAACCTGGAGGCTGTAGATACGGTTAAAATGTAGTTGGCTTCTTGGAAAGCCAGTTCAGCACAGTGTGCGACCTCTGGACCTAAGCTGAGGAACTGAGGAGTTTATGGTAAAGATAAAGGGTTCAGCATTACTTAACAGGGGAGGTTTAGATTGGATCTTAGGAAGAGAAGTTCTTTGCTGAGAGCGTGGTTGGGCACTGGAACAGGCTGCCCAGGGAGGTAGAATCATAGAATCATAAGGGATTGGAAGGCACCTCGAAAGATCATCTAGTCCAATCCCCCTGCCACAGCAGGATCACTTCACTGGAGAAGTTATAGAATCAGAATCAGTCAGGGTTGGAAGGGACCACCTGATCATCNTGGGGTCTCACCAGAGCGGAGTAGAGGGGGAGAATCACCTTCCTCGACCTGCTGGCCACAGTTCTCCTGATGCAGCCCAGGATCTGGTTTGCCTTCTGGGCTGCAAGTGCACACTGCTGGCTCATGTTGAGCTTTTTGTGGTGAAGTCCCCATCCCTGTAGGTGTTTAAAAACCAAGTAGCTAGAGCACTTGAGGCCATGGTCTGGGGGTTAGGGAGCTGTTGGGATGGGGGCTGGACTTGATGGTCCTGGAGGTCCTTTCCAGCCGTGATGATTCTATGAACACGCCTCAGTATTGCAGCTAGTGTGGATCCTACCTAAACTTTCAAATCCAAGTTGCTGGAGGGCAGACTCGTGTGTTTTGGTGCCTAAGAAAGGAAAGATGATGCTTTCCCCAAACTACCACCTGAAAACACACCAGAGTTTGGCTCCCTTGGCCCATTTTGTGGCCCCCGAGTTCTGGGTGTGGTGACTCTGAGATCTCACCCTGCTGTGCCTTGCTGTGGAGGCTGGGGCTGCTTGGCAGTGGCCCAGCAGCGTTTCCTATTGCACAGGAAAGCCTTGGGAGGCAAACAAGCTCCTGCCACTCATTCCCACGTGCCATACGAGACCAGGAAAACCTCAGCACAGTGCTCACTTGGCTTTCTGTGAGTAGATGTTGGTGACACAAAAGCCTTGGCCTCAGTTTAGTGCAGTTTCAGAGCCCAATCTATTTTGGCCATTAAAACCTTCTGTTATTTTCTCCACAGCCAGAGGAACCAGCCTGTTGTGAACTGGACAGAGGAGAAGAAATGTACAGCAGCTCAGGAGATGCCACTGAAAAGCCCAATGGTGATGACTCCCAAGTGCAGGCAGAAACAGACTGTCCTGCTGCTGACACAGCCAACAGAGAACACCCTGCTGAAACCAGCACCACTTCCACATCTCTCACAGCTGAAACAATGGGGGAAGTAGGTTGTAATTCACAGCGTTGTTTGCAGCACGAAACTCCTGACACCAGTTCAGCAATTCCCGGTGAATCTAGGAGAGAGGAACCAGAATTAGAAAAAGCTGTCCCCAGAGGTGATGGGGCCACAGGTTTTGTGCCGGAGGGGCAGGCAGGAGGGGAAGGGGTGGCAGTGGCTGCTCCCACAGTCTTGGCACAGGAAACTGAGCGTAGCCTTGAGAACAGACCAGCCTCCCCAGTCCTACGAGAGGTGAACCTGCGGGATGGGAGCGAGCAGGTCATTAGGGATCACGTCACACGCTGCCCCATTGAGCTGCAGAATATTTTACTGTTTGAGTTGGACTAGCTCAGCTCTTTGAGGATTTCCTTCTAGTGTTTGGTGCTTAGTGCAGTGCCCACGCTCTGGGTTACCACTTCAGTAGGACACAGGGTCCTGCTGGAATGGTTTTGTTTCCACGTCACCATCGGACACTCAAGTTGTTAGTAATTTTTAACGTTTTTGAAGTGTTTATGGAATTTCGAGTTATTTCTGAACTAGTTTTACCTACAGGAAAGGTAAAGGTGCAGTTTGAGCTCAGGGAAGAAAATTCATCTTTATTTCTTGGTCTCCTGCTACATCCCAGGGAGTGGTTTTGCACATCTCCTTCTCGTCAGAGCTGCTGAGGATCTGCTGTATTTCGTCCACCCTGAAATGAGCAGCTTTTTGTGTTGTTCATCAACCCTTTCATTTTGTGATAACTGCAAGATTAGGCTCACAGTGATTTGGAGCAATCAAATGAAATTTCTAATTACATGGAGAAGCTCTAATTAGTCTGCTAGAAACATATTCCACGCTGCTACACTGTTCCAGATCCACACCCAGCCCCTCAACCCAACAAACTCAGCTGCACAGTGAAAGCCGCCTGCTCACGGCACGTCGGCACTTACCTGATCAAAACAGCCACCTTATCCTGATCTGATTTTCTTTCCAAAGCAAGCTCTCCGTGAGATCCAGCAGCCTCACTCACCTCTCTGCAGCTTGATAACTGAAAGAATGGGTCTAAGAATAAAGATTTCTGTTCCCTTTCCCACTGTGACTGGAGTTTCCTTTTGTGCTGCACAGGATAAAGTTGCTTTCGAGTTAAATCTGACTCAGGAGCAGCTCTGATGTTCCTCTGTTAAACAGAAGCAGGTGCTTCTTGGTCTAGGCTTTACTTTTGGAAGCCACAGCTACCAGAAACATCTGCCCTACCCTCTGCCCAGCTCAATGAGGAGTGAGGGGATTGCTGGGTTTGGTTTAACTCCTCTCAGCTTTGTCATTCAGCTCCTCATGCAAGGTATCAATAGACCGAGGCTCCAAGGACAGCCTTTGCTTCACACCCTTCTGCTCAGAGCAGCTGCTGGGGCCAATCCCAAGAGCACCAACCTCAATTCATTCAAAACCGTATCTTTTCTCAGTTTTCCCTCCAAATCTCTTGGTAGAAAATCAACCTCTGGATATTGTACGGCCAACACCATTGCCTTTTCTTTCTCTGTCCTACAAAACATTGCTTCTGTGCTGCTGCTCCACAGCAGAGCACCATTAACAGCCTGAAAAACAGGTGAGGAAGGGCTTGTCCTTAATGAAGGGCTCGCTGGCTCCCACTCACATCTTCCAGCTCCAGCACATTCCCATTACACAGCAGGAATTGTTAACAGGCTGCCATGCACTGCTGCCTAAATGGAAATATTTTTGGGGGGTTCCAAACAAAAGGGGTTTCCTGCCTTGATGAACGGATAGTGTTATAAACTTTATGAAGGTAAACAGTGCTACTTTACAGGAACAGCCCATCTGGATGAAATGAAAGCCACCTTCCCCATCCAAAATCCGCCTCGATCCTCACTTCCTAGCAGCATGAGATGGACAACTCTGCTCTTACAAAACAATTGAATTTTATTTTGGCAGAACTAAAACAAAAAAACCCAAAAAATAAAATAACAATCGTATAGTTATCTACAGTGTAGTAAAAACAAGGAATTCCTGTTTTCCTTCATATATTCATCCACACATCACAACTAGGACGCGGCTATCAGGCATGACGTGACCCCAAGGCAGGAAGGTGCCAGTACCGGGCACTACTGCTCTGCCCCGATGAGGGAGGGAACCTCGCCCCACTCCACCAGAGCACTAGAAGCACCAGAAAAGATGCAGTTAAATAGAAACTTCCTCCTCCTCTCTGTAATTGTCACCGCTCAGAGCAGCCTAGCAGCAGCAGGGAACCCGTTTCCAGAACACGAAAGATTTTACTCTTTTTTGAGGGATACCTTGTACAAGAATGTTTATTCAGATTAAAGCAGAAACCAACCCATAGATGCTGTTGTTGCTGTTTTTTATACACGTGTGTGCCTGTAAAAGGCAGTATGGAACCACTCGAAAAGAAACCAAACCAAAAAGGCCATGAGAATGCTCCTCACTGAAGTCTGCGGTAACTCTTACAGAGTTCGTGGTCCCGAATGTCTCCCCACCCTCCGTTTTTCACGTGAGGGGAAAGAGGGGCCATGGAGTACCTTTTACTGACACTCATTGTCTCGGGGAACAGGTACTGTTGGTTGCTGCTCAAGAGAGAGTCGATTTTGGCACTCTGGGTGGACGGTCTGCAGGATTTCTTGTGGTGCATGCCGCAGTCCCCTGTGTGAAAAATCCTGGGGATCTCGGGGACCAGCACTTTCCAGAACTTTGGAAGACAAGAGACAGTCAAGTGCTGCAGAGTCCAGTCCCAGTTGTAGTCATCGTAGGTGCAGAAGGCATCCGTGCAGTCGATGAGCTTCTGGTAGGTGTCTCTGCCCAAGGCCATGCCCATGTTGTGCTCGGTGGACTTCCACGTCTTCATCTCCACCTTGTCTGCCCGACCCGCGAAGCCACCGCGGACGGGGCTGTAGGTGCCCAGGGAGACGATCTGGCAGTCGGGGCACTCGTGCTCCCGCAGTGCCCACAGCTTCTTGAGGACGTGGTAAAAATCGGGCGCCAGGTAGTGGTCCTCCTCCAGGAAGACGACGGGCCCCGCGTGCTCCCGCAGTGCCCGCACCCGCTCCCACACGAAGTGGAGCTTCCACCACCAGTGGTGCTTGGTCTGCGAGAAGCGGGCCTCACGGTAGTGGCCGAACGAGTCGGGGTACTCGGCGTTGATGCAGCCCATACGCAGGGCTGCCGCTCTGCCCACGTCGCGGGGGCAGTCATGGGGATCGTGGCCGGGGAACTCGCGGGGATAGAGCTGGATGCTGAAGGGGAAGAAGATCTGCAACACCGGGCAGAAGTCCACGCGGGCCACCAGCCGGTTGAGCTCGTCGGCCCACAGGTCGTGGCTCAGCACCAGCAGCACGTTCTCCACTCCCGCCGCCCTCCGCAGCGACTCCAGCAACAGCCGCAGGTGCTCGGCCCGGTCGTGCACCTGCACCACCAGCACCACGTCGGCGGCTGCCGGGAAGCGGCCAGCGTTCCGCACCGGCTGGTCAAAGTTCAGTCGGTAAACGAGCGAGCGGTAACTCAACGTCCCGTTCTCAGTCAGCGCCGGCGGATCCGGGACAGCAACCGAAGCGTTGGTGGCGGGGCGGCGCGGAGGGGGCTGCTCGCTGACCCGCGCTGGGGGCTCCGCAGTGACACCGGGACCCCCCCGCTGCTGCTGCTCCCGCTGCCGCCTCCTCCCGCCGCCGCCACTCCCCCACAGGGCCAGGGCGCAAACGGCCAGCGCCAGCGCCAGCACCAGCACCTTCCGCTTGTAGATCCGCAGCCGCATCCTTTCCGCCGGCGGCGGCGGNCGGTAATGAGGAGGGGATCAGTAAGGAACATGATCTTTAGGGACCGTGATGGATGGGGGTAGCGACTGCGGGAAGGGCCCCGCATGTGTGGCGCTGAAGGGATAAAATAGTTCTGGGTGTGAAAGCAAACCCCTTAAAATGGCCCTAAAACCACAGAAATCAGAGTAAACTGCTCTGATCGGGAAAAATAAGGTGATAAAATAATTGCAGTGCGGAGGGAAGAGGGTAATGAAATCCGGAACTGGATGAATACGGGATTAAGCTGGAGTGGAACCAGAGAAGGGCAGTGGGGCTGGGAAAGAGTCTGGAGAACAGACCCTGTGAGGAGCAGCTGAGGGAGCTGCAGCTAGTTAGGCTGGAGAGAAGGAGGCTGAGGGGAGACCCTACTGCTGTCTGAAACTGCCTGACATCAGAGTGGAGAGGTGGGGTTTGGACCCTTCTCACAGGGCCCAAGGAACGGGACAAGAGGAAATGGCTTCAAACTGCCCCAGAGGAAGGTTAGGTTGTCTCTGAGGAGAAACTTCTTCCTGGAAAGGGTCCTCAGGCCTTGGAACAGACTGCCCAGGGAGGAGGTTGACTCGCCATACCTGGCCGTGTTTCACAATTGTGGAGGTGTGGAGCTCAGGGACAGGGTTTAGTGGTGGCCTTGGGACAGGTAGGTTAAGGGGTGGTCTTTTCCAACCTAAATGGTTCTATGAGTCTACAGTCCTTCTAGAATGCAAAGACTACAACAGATTCATTCCAGTATTGCGAGTACAGTAGTTAAGAAAATCTTTCTAGATGGGTAGGAGTAAGATAAAGTCACCCTATGTTTTCAAGAACAGACAGTAAGGTAAAACAATCCTAGAGTTCTAGAATCCTAGAATTTACAGAACATTAGAAATTGGAAGTGGCCTTGAAAGATCATCCAGTCTAATCCCCCTGCCACAGCAAGATCTCCTAGATCTAGTCGTATAGGAACATGGCCAGGTAAGTTTTAAATGTCTGCGGAGAAGGAGACTTCACAACCCTCCATGGGCAGCCCCTTCCTGTGCTCTGTCACCTTCACGGCAAAGAAGTGCCTTCTCATATTGATGTGGAACCTCCTTTGTTCTAGCTCACACCTGTTTCCCCATTGGATGCCACTGAGCAGAGCCTGGCTCCATCCTCCTGACACCCATCCTTTCCATATTTATCAACATTTTGAGATCCACACACAACATTCTTTAATCACAGTATCACAGTATCACAGTATTATCGAGGTTGGAAGAGACCTCATAGATCATCAAGTCCAACCTGTCACCACAGAGCTCAAGGCTAGACCATGGCACCAAGTGCCACGTCCAATCCTGCCTTGAACAGCACAAAAATGAGAAATTCTCTGTAGGACTGCAAGAAGAAATGGGACCTAGAACTCCACCTGAATGAGATATAAGAAATTAATTCCAGAATTGGAAGATGTCAATAAGAAAATCACGCCAAAACTAAAAGTATAAGATAAAGGAAAAAGGCAATGAAATAGTTCTAGAGTAGCAAGTAGACAACAAATTAATTCTAGAATTAGCAGATTAAGTCTAGAATAACAGGCTATTAAGTCTAGAACCATAAGAGATTAATTCTAGGATAGTAAGAGATTAATTCTAGAATCATGAGACAAAATTTACAACGGTAATTATTCCAGAATAATTATATTACATCTAGAACCACAAGGTATTAATTCTACAACTGTAAGAGATTTATTCTGGATTGATAAAAATAATTCCTCTTCACCTTCTGCTGGAAGGTGGGACAGCAGGAGTTTAGGGACCTCATCCACCCAGCATAGCAGCTCCCTAAGGAGTCTCTTGACCACTGCATAGACACATCCACATCATCTGGAATTCCTGAGGAGTCCCACAGGAGGCCACTTTGCTGGTCTCCTCCACTTCCCTCCTCTTAATCACAACATCCACATGAGGAGGGGTTTTCCCAGATAAGCAATACTGAGGCTGCAGCAGTCAGGATCTCTCTCTTTACAACAGCACTGGGGTTTGACACTTGAAAACCCTGGCTGTGCTCACTTTGGTAAACAGGGATGCTGGGCCTCCTCCTTCACAACATCCCCTGGTGTTGAAGAGCAGCTCATAAGGAACTATTCATCCAACTCATCCTGTTGTTACTTAAACTTCCTGTTTTATAAATGCTGTCTGAAGAGAAAGGTTTTCTCACAGTATTTCCAGGGTCAGGAGAACACATTGCACAGCTTTGCTGGAGCAAAGCCCTTCAGCAGATCTGCTCCAGCTTCTATTTCTTCTGTGTCTTGTGTTAACAAAGAGCTGGAAGTGAGAATTTTTAGAAAAAGGTTGAAGGTTGTGCTCACACAGAAGTTAAGCAAGCCCTGCAAACCAGCCCCTTCTCCCAAATTAGTGTTGATAGGATGAGAGGAAATGGCTCCAAGTTGCATCAGGGGAGGTTTAGATTTGATCTTAGGAAGAAGTTCTTTGCTGAGAGTGGTTGGGCACTGGAACAGGCTGCCCAGGGAGGTGGTGGAGTCCCCATCTCTGGATGTGTTTAAAAACCAAGTAGCTAGAGCACTTGAGGCCATGGTCTAAGGGACCTCATCTAGGGGATGAGGGCTGGACTTGCTGATCCTGCCGGTCTTTTCCAGCCATTATGATTCTATGATTCTTCCAAAGCTCACTGCAGCCTTTCACGCTGGATGTGGCATTTAGCTGTTATTTGCAGCCCAGTTTATGACCAGTTGTGCTCTCAGTAACTCCACGTGTCTAATGTTTCCCATTGAAACTACCTAGAATCACAGAATCATTGAATCATTTGGGCTGGAAAAGACCTTTACGATTGAGTCCAACCATGAATCCAACCGTCCCAAGGCCACTGCTAAACTCTGTTCCTGAGCTTCAGATCTCCAGGACCCTGAACCACATCCAGGGATGGCGATTCAGTAACAGCCACAGCAGCTCCTTAGCTGCTACCCAGAGACACCAAGTGTGGGATTCATCCTTGGACAGTCAATACAGTGGCTAATCCCCACGACACCCTGGATGAAAACCCCACTGGAGAAAACACAATTCTTGTGCAAAGTAGAAGGGTTTCAAGATTTAATAAGTTGACACAGTGAACAATTCAAGAACCTTTGAAACACTGAGAGTTAAGAAACAAAGTTCAGGTCACATATTTAGAAAAACAAAACAACCCCCAAGAGCTTTCTTGTATCACAAAGAGAGAAAGAAACCCAAAAACATTTGCTCTGGTTAAAAACAAAACGAAGCCCCAGCAGTGCTGGTCCCTGCTTGAAGAGAGGATGTTGTAACACAACTGTCTCAAAAGAAGCACCTGGAATGATTTGAACATTCTGGAGCTCCCTGCACCGTCATTTTTTGTTGTTGCAGTGGTTGGCTGTTCCATACAGTCAGGACAACTCCCAGTCCAGTGATAGAGTCAACAGGGTTGTCTTCCATAGGAGCCTCAGGTGAAAGACAACCTGTTTGGTACAGTCTAACCTTCCTCCTCCCAGCAAGAAGAAATCACTGAGGCCAAGAAATCAGACTGCCGTGATTTCCCCAACAAAGTTACAGGAAAGGAAAGCAAAACATAGTCAAAGGCAGAGTCATTCCAGCTAAGCATCGTGTTCTGGTGCAATCCAAGGGAGGGTCTACTGCTGGAGAACTGCGACCGCTGGATTGGGCTGGCGTGGTCCCCTCACTGCAACACCAACGTCTGCTCTCCTGCGCCCTACAACAGCACAGAAGTAGCAAGAAATAGAACCAATTTCGGTATCCTCCCGCGCTGGACGGAACTGCAGGCAGAGTTTCTGCAGCTGTAAGCAGTCACGCGTTGCTCTGCAGGTACCGGTCCAGGAACTGGGAGTAGCAGTCCAGAGAGCAGAAATAGCAGATGATGGGCGCTTCTGTCCCTCCCATGTTATCTACGAGGACCACGGTGTGAGCAACGTGGTGCAGATTCATGGTCACTGTGATCTGAATGAAGCTGCTCAGGCAGGCGCTCCCGCACTGGCAGGTTTTAGCCACTTCCAGATCTTCGCAGAGGTGAGAAGGGAGGAGATGACAACCATAAGGGATTCTGTCAAACGAGAAGCGAAGTGTGAAATCACTACCAAATTAACCAACATCACTCAAGCACACCAACAGAAAAACCCCCACAAACACCTTTTTCAGACCACGGACAAGGAGTATCTGAAATGCTGCCACTTGGAACATCGATCTGGTAAGGAATGAAATGCTGCTCTGCAAGACAGGCACTAAAAACCCCAATGCTGACCCCAAAGCACCAATGAACTCCAGAAGAGCAATGACAACCAGGGAGTTAACACAAATCCTTGCAGCCTGTATCACAGCAGGGATTAAGAATGATGGGATAACTCAGCACAGAACTGCTCTTCCCTCACAGTAGCAAGGAAGATTGATGGTTCATCCTGGCCTGATGAAGCACTGACAATTTCCTCCTCACTCCATAACACAAAAAGCAAAAGCAGAGTATCCCAAGGAAGTGGGAGCCCAAAGGAGCTTTGCCACACTGCAGGCAATAAAGCAAGCTGCTTCTGCTCTCGTGCTGATAATTACATCCAGAGACCCTCAGTTCCAGAAGGATACAGAACTACTTGAGAGAGTCCAGCACACAGACACAAAGATGATGAAGGGAGTGAATCATCTCCCTGATGAGGAAAGGCTGAGGGAGCTGGGGCTCTTGAGCTTGGAAAAAAGGAGACGATGGGTGACCCCATTAATGTTGATCAATATGGAAAGGGCGGGTGCCAGAAGGATGGAGCCAGGCTCTGCTCAGGGGCATCTAGTGACAGGACAAGGGGCAACAGGTGTGAGCTGGAACAGAGGAGGTTCCACATCAGTGTGAGAAGGAACTTCTTCCCACTGATGGTGACAGAGCCCTGGAAGGGCTGCCAGGGTATTTGTGAAGCCCACCTGACCATCTTCCTGTGTGACTGGATGTAGGGGATCCTGCAGTGGCAGGGGGATTGGACTGGATGATCTTTCAAGGTCCCTTCCAATCCCTAACAGTCTGTGATTCTGTGACCACAACAAGAATTGTTTCTTGTTACAGAAATAGTAACAAGAAACTCTCCCCTGAAGAACTGCTGATGGGAGGGAGTGTGGGCATCACCCACACCCAGCTGGCCCTGGAGACTCACTGATCTCCCTGACTCACATCCTGGCTACACCTACACATCCCCAATTCTTCCGGCCTGCCAACACTCCGGTGGGGTGGGGTGTATTTGTTTCTTGCACCACCTCAGTGTCAGGATATCCCCTTTTTTCTTCTCAGGAAAAGCAGAATCACAGCTCTGGTCCTTTGCCCACAGTGAGGTGGTGAAGACTGATTTTCAGACATTTACTTTCACATCCCTGTTTCCTCCCTTTTCTCAAGGTTTTTACAGTCCATTATCACCCCGGTTTTTCCTTCCTCTTTAATTCTCACCTCTAGTGAATGTCAGACCAATCCCTTTTGTCTGCTGGAGAGACTCTTTCTTTTCACAGAATCACAGGACATTAGGGATCAGAAGGGACCTTGAAAGATCATCCAGTCCAATCCCCCTGACACAGCAGGATCCCCTAGATCCAGTCACATAGGAACATGTCCAGGTGGGTTTTAAACAGAAGGATACTCCACAACCTCACTGGCCAGCTTTTCCAGTGCTCTGTCACCTTTACTGGGAAGAAGTTCCTTCTCACACTGATGTGGAACCTCCTCTGTTCCAGCTCACACCTGTTGCCCCTTGTCCTATCCCTGGATGCCCCTGAGCAGAGCCTGGCTCCATCCCTCTGGCACCTGCCCTTTCCATATTGATCAACATTAATGGGGTCACCCCTCAGCGTTTTTTTCCAAGTTCAAGAGACCCAGCTCACCCAGCCTTTCCATTTTAGATCATAGAATCATAGAATAGAATCATAGAATCATTACGGATTGGAAGGGACCTCTAAAGATCATCTAGTCCAATCTGCCTGCAACAGCAGGATCACCTAAACCAAGTCACACAGGAACCTATCCAGTCGGGTCTTGAATATCTCCAGAGAAGGAGACTCCACAACCCCCCTGGGCAGCCTGTTCCAGTGCTCCGTCACCCTCACCGTGCAGAAGTTCCTTCTCAGGTTGATATGGAACCTCTTATGTTCCAGCTTACACCCATTGCCCCTTGTCCTATCACTACATGACACTGAGAACAGCCCAGTTCCCGGTGATGTAACAGAAACAGAACTGACCATGTGGGAGGTTACATTCTCGAGAGCAAAACCCCATCACACCTTAATAAGACTTATATCCAACCCTCTGCCATTTCTATCGGGCTGGGAGGATGGTAGAGCTCCATTACTCCATAAAAGGAGCAAGATCATCACTAGAGAAGACTGAAGCCATGCATATGGTGGCTCAGCTCACCTCCAGGCTGTGCTCCGGACCCTCGAGCCTGTGAACACCTTTAGGACCAACTGAGCAATTAACCTGGGTTTGTAGGACACTCCCTGCCACCAGGGCAGCAGTGGGGGGCAGCAGGTAGATTTGGGTCTGTCTCTCACCCCACTTCTATTCCTGGGATTCTTTTCTACCCAGAACAGAGTGGGAAGAGCAGCAGCAGCTGGCAGCAAAGGATCTGGGGCAGCAATGTGTGGGAAGGATAGGAAATCAATAGCTTGGCCAGGCCCATTGTTACTTGGGGAACTAACAACTGTAAAATGACCTCAGAACTGGGTTTCTTTGTTTAAGACACAACACCCTCACTCCAACAACGGAGATCAACAGCTCAAGGCCAACCTAAGGCAGGTAGAAGCCAGCAGCAGATGCCAACCCCAGTGTTACATTTGCCCCACCAGTTGTGATGCTTTTGTAACTCCCTTCTGGAGGGGAGGCAGCCCCAGCCACATCCCCAGCCAGGAGCTGGCAGCAGATAACCTATTCTCACAGATAAAAGGACAGCGACAGGCTGACACAACAGTGTTACCTTACTTTAGGGCAACCACACTGGAACACAATTTCCAAGCTACAGCCCAACCTGGAGCCCACTTGGTGCCACAAAACCCACCATAACGTCACCTCCTCACCACAATACTGGGAAAGTGGTTCAGGCTCCATTTTCCCAGGGCTGGGTGAGAAGATTTTATTCTGTTGCCCCCCATGTTGCGTATAAAAGCAATTCAGTCTGCAGCTTCCTTTAAACACTTCCACTTATTTACTAGGGGAAACTGCGTGCTCTTGTAGGATTTTAGAAGCAAATCCAAAGCAGCTCTAACCTTAGGATTCCTAACAGATGATAGCTGGCTGAACAGGAGCCAGCAGGGTGCCCAGGTGGCCAAGAAGGCCAACGGCACTCTGGCCTGGATCAGGAATGGGGTAACCAGTAGGAGTAAGGAGGTGATCCTGCCTGTGTACTCTGCACTCATGAGATCACACTTGAGTACTGGGGCCAGTTTTGGGCACCACAGGATCAGAAGGACATTGAGGGGGTGGAGTGGGGCCAGAGAAGGGCAACTAGGCTGGGGAGAGGGCTGGGGAACAGACCCTATGGGAAGCAGCTGAAGGAACTGGGGTTATTTAGTCTAGAGAAGGGGAGGCTGACAAGAGACCTTCTTGCTCTCTACAGCTACCTCAAAGCAGTTTGTAGCAAGGCTGGTGCTGGTTTCTTCTATCAAATTCGTAATGATAGGACAAGGGGAAATGGCCTCAAGTTGCATCAAGGGGAGGTTTAGATTGAATCTTAGGAAGACGTTCTTTGCTGAGAGAGTGGTTGGGCACTGGCACAGCTGCCCAAGGAGGTGGTGGAGTCCCCATCTGTGGAGGGGTTTAAAAACTGAGTAGCTAGAGCACTTGAGGCCATGGTCTAGGGGTTAGGGAGCTGTTGGGATGAAGGCTGTACTTGATGATCCTGGTTGTCCTTTCCAGCCAGGATGATTCTATGATTCTAAGAACAATGGCCACCCGCAGGATAAAGAACAGAACAGGAAGGTTTGGATTTGTTGAGCTTGAAGCAGAGCAGGTGCAAGTAGGTACAAGTTGGAGGTGGAGTAGGTACAAGCAGGACAGCATGAGGTCCTGTTACTCTTACCTGTAATTGAGGGTTGCTCTCGCAGCAAACTCTAACAAAGTCAATGGGATTTTCAGCTGAATGTTGGGAACGAGCGGGCTGGGTTGTTCAAAAGGATTTCCAAAGAGATCCAAGTTCTCCAGACAGAGTTTCCTAAAGTCGCTGGGTAAGAAAGGCAGCTTATTCCGAGCTGCTGACAGAAAGCGGAGATGATCCAACTGGCCGATCTTGAAGGGCAACCTGATCAACTCATTGTCATCAAGCTTCAAGTGAACGAGTTGTCGCAGTTGGCAGAACTGAATTGGAAGGGCTTTGATTTTGTTCTGGCTGAGGTCCAGGAACTGCAGTGATTTTTGCAGGGTGGAGTTGCACAGAGCCCCGCTGAACGACTCCAAGTGATTGCCATGCAGATTCAGCTCCTGAAGACACACCAAGTCACCGATGGTAGCCGGCAGCTGCTTGATGTGGTTGTGACTGAGGTCTAGCTTCCGAAGCTTCTTCAAGCAGAGCACGCGTGTGTCGATGCGGGCCAGTTTGCAGTATGAGGTCTGCAGGTGTTCAAGAGAGTAAGGGAAGTTTTTGGTGAGAGGATAGTCCCTTCGGGAAGTGATGATCATTTTTGTCTTGGGTTTTTCAACTTCTGAGGTCTTTGCCGGGACCAAAGCGGAGAGCGAGAGGGCTCCTATGTCGGCACCTTGGTGAGCCAGTCTCACAGCTGAAAGGAAATGTTTTAAATTGCTGGCATTTGCCTACAGGAGAACAGAAAGGAGGAATTAAAAATTCATCCCCTCGTGCTCATTTGCATTAATGCTGCTGGATTACTCTGTACAGGTATCGGGAGCTACTGACTCAGCAGGGAAAAGGAAACAGCTCTTACGAGGCTGAAAATAGAGTACGGGACAAAACCAGTCCGGTGGGCTGTGATCTTCCCAACCTGTGACACGGGGAGAGTCTGTACAGACAGACCAATCAGCAGAGAATTGGGTGATGTGGATTTTGATACAGCTCAAGCTGCACATGAAACCCTTTGTACCACAGACCACCAGGTAATTTACATCTGGCAGCACCTCAGCACTGGGGAGGCCTCCCTTCGAGTACTGGTGGCAGTGCTGGGCCACTCACTTCAAGAAAGAGATTGAGGGGCTGGAGTGGGTTCAAAGGAGCAACAAGGCTGGGGAAGGGACTGGAAGGAAAGTCTGATGAAGAGAGGCTGAGAGGATGTTTAGCCTGGAGAAGACTCAAGGGAGACTCCCTCTCTCCAACTCCCTGAAGGGAGGTTGCAGTCAGGTGGAGCGGGGCTTTTCTGCCAGGAAACCAGCATCAGCTCAAGCAGGCAGGGAAGGTTGACCAGACACTGGAATGGACTGCCCAGGGCAGTGGTGGAGTCCCCATCCATGGAGGTGTTAAAGGACAGCCTGGCTGTGGCCCTTAGTGCCCTGGTGTGGCCACTGTGGTGATGTTAGGTCCTGGGCTGGGCTGTATAGGCTCAGAGGACTCTTCCAGCTTCAGTGATCCTGTGACTCTTTGAAAAAGTCGTCCAGAGCTCTACAGACCAAGTAAAATACATAAGTGCCCATCAGAATTGAGTTGCAGGCTCAAAGCATGAGGTGCAGCCTAGTTCCCGTAGCCAAAAGGTTAAAAATCAGTTTAAAAGCACTTCATGTGACTTCAAAATAAAAGCAATTTGAGTTCTGGGTCCTTGAGACAAATCTCCTCCATGATAAAGGCAACAGAGTATCCACAAACCTCACTGAGAAACCTTGAGGAAGTTGAAAACAATTCCTAAAGTGCATCCAAGGAAAAGAAAACAACCCAATGAATTAACAGGAAAAGCTCAGGACACAGTTCTCCATCCCAAGTCTTAAGTCTCCACAGCAAAGATGCCAGGAACAGAGGTTAATCCAAGTTGATGCCCCATGCCAGAGTGGAAAGAATGACGACCAGGCAATGGGGGATTAAGTGAAGCTCAGACCCTGCGTGCAATGCAGCATGCACAGACTCGTTAGAGGAAGAAACCCAACCCCAAACTCCACAGTGACTGAATTATTTCTGCCTGAGGGCTGAGCACTCCACACTGATGTTTCTCAGCTGCATTTCTGATGTTGCTGAGCAGAGCCAATGGCTCCGCCTGCCACAGGACAAGCGGTGGGGGATTTGCATGGACGCTACAGCCAGCGGCACTGTCTCACCTGGAAATCTCTCTTCTGGAAAGCTTTTTGTCCCTGTGGGAGAGTTATGAAGGTTTTGCTTAAAGGAATAATGAAAGACTGACAGAAACCCTACAGAGCAGTTAGCTGGGCTGCATCAACAGAAGCAGTGACAGTTGGTTGAAGGAGGGAATTCTCCCCCTCTACTCTGCACGGATGAGACCGCACCTGAAGTCCTGTGTCCCGTTCTGGAGTCCCACACATCAGAAGGACACAGCTCCTGGAAGGCGTCCAGAGAGAGCAACTCAAATCATCGGAGGGCACCTTCCCTATGAGGACAGGCTAAGCAAGTTGGGGTTGTTCAGCCTGGAGAAGAGGAGGCTCCCAAGTGACCTTCTAGCAGCTTTCCTATCTCTGCAGGGGGCTACAAGAAAGCTGGGGGAGGGCTTTTGACATTGGTGGTAGCGAGAGGACAAGGGGAGAGGGTTCCAGACTTGAAGAGAGGAGACTAAGGTTGGACACGAGGAACGAATTCTTTCCTGTGAGGGTGGTGAGATGCTGGAACAGGTCTCCAAGGCAGTTGTGGCCATCCCATTGCTGGAAGTGTTGAAAGTCAGGCTGGCAGGGGCCCTGAGTAACCTGACCTAGTGAAGGGGTGTTGGAACTAGATGATCTCTAAAGTCCCTCCCAACCCTGGCCATTCTATGATCCACAGATCCTCCATGTAGTGTCAACCAGCTCCTGCAGCACCAGGTCACCGACCTTTGCTCTCTAATTTGACCCCACAAGTAAATCCTCTTACAGCAGGTCAGATCTTCTACCTCTATTCCCAGATAAACCTTCCTGACTTCTCGTGCCTCAGCAGAAAGGGCAAAGAACATTAAATTATCATGGGTCTGATGCCTCAGCTCAAGAGTTTTGTTTCAGAACAGAAGCACTTTGCGTCTGATGAAGAAAAGGGAACTGAACTGGATTTGGACAGTTGGGTTTATCTGCAAGGTTTCTCCTTTCCAGCTGGGTTTTGTTTTCTTTTCAGGAAGTCTCTGTCCCAACACAGAGGGATTCACTTTGTTTGAGGGTTTACTGTTTTTATTGATACTTTCTAAATCTTTAGAAAACTGTCCTGTTTGCCTTTTCTACAAATCACTGCAACAGGCAGGGGAAATAAAGCCTTAAAAACATCAAACCTGAAAGTTAATGGGGGATTTTCTTGGGTGAGTTTAGCCTAAATAAGCACACTGGGGAGTCCTACCATCCTACTCCTGCTATAAAGCATTAACCCAGCTCTAACCACTTACTCACATGAATATTTGCACAGAATGAGTGAGGCTGGAGAAGCCCTCTGAGCTCATCCAGCCCAGCCCAGGACCTAATGTCACCACAGCAGCCACACCACGGCACTAAGGGCCACAGCCAGGATGTCCTTCAACATCTCCAGGGATGAAGGCTCCACACCACTGCTGTGGGCAGTCCATTCCAGGGTCTGATCACCCTTTCTGGGAGGAAGGGCCTCCAAAACATCCATCCTAACCCACCCCTGGCAGCTTCAGGCCCTGCCCTCTCACCTTGGCGCTGGTTGCCTGGGAGAAGAGCCCAACCTCCACCTGACTAAGCAACAGTCTGTTTGATAGAACTCATGGCCAAAGAGCAAGATGCTGCATCAGAGAGATTAAAAAAGTGGATGTTTTCTAAATAGAAGATGAAGAACGACAAGAAAAATAGACTTTTCTGCTCCTGCTGTTTCCTGCTCTAGCAAGGGAGGTAGAGTAGATGTTTCAGAGGTTCCTAACAATCTCCAGTGGATTGAGATTAAAAGATTTTTTATGGGGGATTCTAAAGTAATATGACAAGGGGAGTGGTTTCAAGCTGACAGAGGGCAGACTGAGATGAGATCTGAGGCAGAAATCCCTCCCTGTGAGGGTACTGAGATCCTGGAACAGGTTGCCCAGGGAAGTTGTGGCTGCTCCATCTCTGGAAGTGTTGAAGGGCAGGCTGGATGGGACTCTGGGAACCCTGATCTGGACAGAAGTATTGCTGTCCATGGCAGGGGGGTTGGCATGGGTGAGTTCTGAGCTTCCTCCCAACCCAGTCTAGTCTGTGACTCTCCCAAGTAATCACAAAGGAGAATCCTAATTGTCCGGCACTGACCATGAAACCGAGTCAAATCCCTTCTACCTCTCTTTTTGCAGCTGCCTGTTGAAGACTCTGAATCAGAGCAGCCCGTGAGGCCCAGCCTGTGTCCCTGTGGCCTTCCCCGAGGGGCAGACCCCCTGCAGCTCCTCATGCAGGTAGCCCAGGGAAGGGAGGGGGACTCAGCGGAGTATCCCGCACTCACCTTGCTGAGGCAAACATCCACAGCCGGGTCCCGCAGCCGCACGGTGGCCTTGCCCTCCTCCACGAACCGCGTGAAGAACCGCTCTACGTTCTCCTGCACCTACGAGGCAGCACAGTGGGCACTCTGCAACCGTAGGGAGGAAGGTGTGGGATGGGGGACTGTAGGGGGTCTGTGTGTAGGGGTGTGGAGTGCATGGTGGTGTGTGGGCGGTATAGGGATAGTGTCGGCGGACTGTGTTTGTGGGGTGTAAGGGGGCTGTCAGAGAGCTATGGGGAGTTTAGGGGGCTGTGTGGAGGAGGATGTATGTGAGGGTGCGCAGGGGTCTGTGTATGGCGTGTGTGCGTGTTTGAGGGGGGTGGGTGTTTTGGGGCTGTGTTTGTGGAGGGGAGATGGGGAGGAGGAGGATGAGAGGTGTAGTGGGGGATGGGGTGTATTAACCCTTCTTCTGCCCTCACACCTCCCTCTCCCCCCACCCCGCACCCCTTACCTTGTACCGGACTCCGGCCCGGTCCCGCGCCGTGCACACCATGAGGTGAACGCAGCCGCCGGGCGGGCGGCCGAGCGACAGGAGCGCCCGAACGCCTCGGCCACGGCCCCTTAACCCGCAGGAGGGCAGGAGCCGGTTTAGCACCTCCACCTCGCACTGCAGCCGCATCACCACCCCGCACCGGGCCCCGCGCCGGCGGGGCGCGGAGAGGACTTCGGGTCGCGCAGTTGCCCGCCGCGCTGCCTGTCTGCCGCGCGTGCCGCACCGGCTACGGGCCTCAGCGCGGGGAAAGCAGCGCGGCGGCACAGGCAGCCGCGGGCAGCCCCAGCGAGGGGGGCCTCAGAGAGGGGCTGTGCGGACCTCTGGCCGGCAGGAGGCGCTGGTCCGGGAGGGAAGCGGGGAGGCTGTAGGGAGGGAATGGGGGGGGGTTGATAAGGGAACTTTTAGAGGGTTTCTTTTGGGCCAAAACGACCCCATGGGAAGCGACAAACTGTGGGCTGTGTGGCTGGAAAGCTGCGCGTTGATAAAGGTCTTGGAGGTACTTGAATAGAGGCCAAGGGGCTTTCGGTTTTTTGTGTGCACTGGGGTGGCCAGCAGGAGCAGGGCAGGCAGGGATTGTACCCCTGTGCTGGGCACTTGGGTGGCCACACCTGGGATCAGCTGTAAACCTCTCACAGCCAGAAGGACACTGAGGGGCTGGAGTGGCTCCAGAGAAGGGCAATGGAGTTGTGGAACGGTCTGGAGCACCAGTGCTCTGAGAAGTGGCTGAGAGAACGGAGGAGGTTGAACTGGAGAAAAGGAGGGTTAGGGGAGACCTTCTGGCTCTCCACAGCTCCCTGAATCCCGCACTGGGTTGGGTCGGAAGAGAGCTCAGAGTTCACCCCGTGCCCGCTGTCGTGGGCAGCAACACTTCTCACCAGACCAGGGTGCCCAGAGCTCCATGTCACCTGGCCCTCAACATTTCCAGGGATGGAGCGGCCACTGCCTCCCTGGGCAAGCTGTTCCAGGGTCTCAGCACCTTCACAGGGATGGATTTCTTCCTAAGAACTTCAGGAGTTTGGAGCCAGGTGCGGGTTTGTCTCTTCTCCCTCCCTAGGATGAGAGGAAACGTCCTCACGTTGCCCCAGGAGAGAGTTCAGTTTTCCCTGTGGACCAATTTCTGCCCCTCAAGGGTTCCCCACGGTGCCTAGGGCAGTGGGGGGAGTGTGTGATTCGGTAAAGGCAAACATGAAGGTGGATGCGATAAGAGAGAGAAGTGAAAGGATGTAGGAACCGAGGAGGTGCACTTGTGCAAGGCGGAGATGCGTGTTANTGGGCTCAAGCGATCCGGCGGGCTCAGCCTCCCGTAGTAGCTGGGACTACAGGCGCGCGCCACCGCGCCCGGCGGAGGCGGATAGCGCTGCGTCTGCCTTAGTCTGAGACAGCCTATGACGTCACGCCGCGGAGGCAGAGAGCGAAGGAAGGGGTGGGCGGGACCACCTCACTGCGCGCCCTCCTGTATGGGCGGGGCCACCTCCCAAGTCCCGCTGTCCTCTCCTCCCCTCCCCGGCCTTGATTAGCGCGTGCGCGAGCCACCATCTTTCTTTTACGAGCCGGATCCGCCGCAGCTTGCAGCAGGAGCAGCATCATGGGGCATCAACAGCTCTACTGGAGTCACCCTAGGAAGTTTGGGCAGGGCTCACGGTCATGGTTAGTTCTCGTTTGTATCCTCCATCGCCCTCAGAGTGGGTTGGGAGTGTTTAATTTAGTTTTGTCCTGCGTTTTCTGCCGTTATACCCTCCCCCCGTCACTGCCACCCCGTGTCGCCGCCATTACAGGCTCTGATAGGTCTCTCCTTCCGGCTTCTCTTTACCCTCACAGCCGCGTGTGCTCCAATCGCCACGGTCTCATCCGTAAATACGGGTTGAACATGTGCCGACAGTGCTTCCGGCAGTACGCGAAGGATATCGGCTTCATTAAGGTGAGGGATGGGCCCGTGTCGAGCGCGTGGGCTGTATTATAGGCTCACAGAAGCATCAAGATGGGAAAAGACCTTCAAGATCATGAAGTCCAACCGTCCACCCTACAACCCCCAACCACTTACCCTTCTGAAACAATCTGCCTGCCTGCTTGTTGAACCCCTTTAGGGATGCGGCCTACATCCTAACTCTGGGAGCTTCCCCAGGTCTCCCCACTCTCACTGAGAAGAAATTTTTCCTTAAGATCCAACCTGAACATCCCCTGGCACAACCTGATTCCACTTCCTCCTGTTACTAGTCCATAGGGTGAAGAGGCCAACCTCTGTTTCACCTTTGAGGTAGTTGTAGAGAGCAGTGAGGTTTCCCTTCAGCCTCCTCTTCTCCAGGCTGAACAGCCCTAGCTCCGTTAGCCTCTCCCCATCTGCCCTATTTTCTAGACTCCTACCCAGCCCAGTTGCCCTTCTTTGCCCCCTCTCCAGCCACTTCCTGTCCTTCTTGTCCTGCAGTGGCCAGACTGCCCCCAGTACTTCAGGTGCAGCCTCACCAGGGCAGGATCACTTCTTCCCACTGACTCTTCTCACTTTTCTCTTGCAGCTCGACTGAATGCCCTGAGAATGAAGCAGCTGCCAGGAGCACCTGGAGCACCTGCAGTTCAGCACAGCCCTTCTCAATAAATTAGTTTTTCCTGCCCAACAGACGTGTGCATGTTTGGCTTTTGTAAAGGTGGGATGGGTTTGGAGCATCCACTGGCTCACAGGGCTCATCCCAGAGGGGTAGGAGAGAGGCCTTAATGAGCCTGCTCTGCTGCGCTCAGCTTTCACACAAAGCCAGGTGGTCTCCAGACATTGGACTGGTTCTGTGAGACCCCAGAGCTTTTGAGAGCAGAGTAGTGGAAGAGGTTGTTTAGAATGGCTGCTGGAGTACAGCTGCCACTAGTATGGGGCTCTTGGGTTTGATGCTTGTGAACTGCTCTTGCTGATATAGGGAATTGTGATGGAACCTCAAAGTTGTGCTTCCTCACTTTGGTTCTGCAGGGAGTGGGAAGCTGCTGGGGGGGAAGGGCTGCAGTTGATCCCAAAACCAGACAAGGTGATCACTGGTGGCCTTGGGACAGGGTGGGTGCCTGCTGGAGCAGGGTGTGCTACAGGCTGAATCTCCTCCTTTCTGAAGGAGGATAATTCATACAGCCCTTCTGCTTATCTGATGTTTTCTGTTATCTCTACCCACTTCAAGGATGTGGAGTGTTGAGATTGAAGAGAGTTGGACAAAGACTGCTGAGTGTGCCAGAGGGTCTCCTTAGTTTCCGCTGAGGGAATAGAAAGCAGCAGGATGCTGCTGTTTAGGCTGTTACTGTGTTGAAGTGCCTGATCTGAGCATGCTGAACAAGCCAAGTGTTTCCTATCTAGTTTGGAAATCCCTAATAGCTGATTCCTGGGGGTATTTTGTTCTGCTGATCAGTGAATTAAACTGACATGGAGGAGTGAAAAGGAAGTGCTGAGCTCTGTGCTGCTGTGCTCAGTGGTTCAGGGCTTCACTAATTGAGGGGAACTTGGAGAAACCTGAACAAACAAACCTAATGTGAGTGAAAGCAGGTGATTGGGTTGATACTTAGATCAGCAGCTCCCAAAAGCTGCTGCAACAGCACTCCTTCGACCCCTCACACCCAGGGTTGCAGATTTAGGGTCACTTGGGTGGTGGTGGTGGGTTGGGAAAGGGTCAGTCTGGCTGCAGCTGGAAAATGTTCTTGGTCCTAGTGTTCACTTTGACTTGGAAATTGTTAAATCCCTGATCTGTAGGGTCAATTCCCCTGGTGTGGTGCTGGTCAGCATTGTTTTAACTTCTGTTACTAACAGATTTATTCCTTTGTATCGTGGAAGTTGGTAAACTGGTCACCTTATTGCTGTGAGTCCTGCTGGGGACTTGCAGGGGAGCTAGTAGCACTGGGTTAAGCTGGTCCTTGGATTCCTGCTTCTCCCCATCCCTAGAGGGATTTGTTCATCCTGCTCCCTTGAACTGCCTTTGGGTTTATGGTGATCACCAGATGCTCACTGGGCTGGAGGTACCTTGTATCAGCATCTGGGCTGCTGAGCAACAGGAAAAGGAGAGGTGTTGGGAGGGGATCAGGCTTTCACTGGTGCCCAGCAGCAGAACAAGGGTCACTGGGCACAAACTGGAACACAGGAGGTTCAGTTTGAAAATGAGGAGATGCTTCCTCATTGTGAGGGAACCAGAGCCCTGGCCCAGGCTGCCCTGAGAGGTTGTGGAGTTTCTGATGCTGAAGGGGTCCCAAACCCTCATGGGCTGTCCCAGTGGGATCTGCTCCTCTGGCAGAGTGGTTGGGCTGGGTGACCTTCACAGGTCCCTTCCAACCCCACCAGTGTGGGTTTCTCTGGTTGGCTACAACGCTGGGCTGTTTGTGACTCCTCTCCTTTTCCTAATGAGCATTTCCTGGCTGTGGAAGGGTCATAAACTCCCCCTTTCAGCCCTGGATGTCTGCAGGAAGACTCTACACCCCGTGCCTCTCTTAGTGACCAACCATAGCACAAAGCTGCAGTTAAACACAAACCAGCACAGGTGCCAGATGAGAAGGGGAAGGTCTTTGCAGTTCCCGCTGCTGCAGTCTGCAGGACTGTGATGCCTAGGAGCTGAAACCTTGAATTTCCTGAGCACCTAATCTGCATTTTTTTTCCTCCCTAAAGGTGACCCTAACAGAGCTGAGGGTGTGCAGAAGCAAAGCTCAAATCGATTTGCAAGCAAAACAGTTTAGAAAGTGCTGGTGATGCCCCTAAAGAGCAGGTAAAAAAATCACAACACTCTCAGGGACTTTGCATTAAGGCCCTATTTTCCTGTAGGGAAATGCCAGTGACTGTTTGGGGCTGAGGGAAATCTGGTGCTGCCTTTCAGAGAGAGGAACCTCTGATTGCTGAATTAGCATTTATAGGGAATTTGGGGTCTTGGAAAGGAAAAACCAAAATCATGCTGGATTCTGCACCAGATAAAATCTGGGGTTATGTGAAGCTCCAGGAGGAATTTGTAAGGCTTTGGGTGAAACAGTGGTGTTTGAAGCTGTCCTTAGGCTGGAAAATGAGGCAGTTTGACAGGCTGAGGCAGGAGAAGCCCACCTGTTAGAAACAGATAGGAGTAACTCACCACCTGCAGGTCGTGGGTTACTGTGAGATGGTCCTGTGAGAGCCAGCAATGACCCTCCTGTATGGAGAGGTGAGGTGTAGCTTGAGGGACATGGTTTCAGGGTGACCTGTCAGTGCTGGGTCCAAGCATGGACTTCATGGGCTGCTTCCAGCTCTGTTCCAACCAACGGATTCTGTGGTTTTGTGGCAGCAGGAGGCTTGTGAGACCAGGCTGAGGCTGGTCTTCACATTGTGGTCCTGCCTGCAGCCCCCTGAAGTGTGAGGGACTGCACCTCCTCGCCCCTCTGCAAGCTGCTCCTCTGTCTTGGGGCTTTACTTCCCCAGCTGTGAAACTGGGGTAAAAGTGTTTTCTGCATGGTAGGAGAAGGCTCTGTGGGGACCTTACAGCAGCTTCCAGTACCTGAAGGGGCTACAAGGGAGCTGGAACGGGACTTTGTACCAGGGATTCTGGTCCTAGGACAATGGGGATGGGTTCAAGCTACAAGAATGGAGATTGAGATGAGATCTGAGGCAGACATCCCTCCCTGTGAGAGTGCCGAGGCCCTGGAACAGGTTGCCCAGGGAGGTTGCTTCATCTCTGGAAGTGTTGAAGGTCAGATTGGATGGGGCTGTGGGCACCCTGGTCTGGTGAGAGGTGTTGCTGCCCATGGCAGGGGGTTGGGCCCAAGTGAGCTCAGAGGTCTGAACCAGTCTGTGATTCTATAAGATGAGTTGAAGCAGAGACAGCAGCTTCTCCAGGCCTGTGGATCCTCCCAGTGTGGGTGCTGCTGAATTCCTACAAGGAGGAAGGTCCACCTGGGGCTACCTGAAGATTACTTCAGGAGGTGTCAGCTCTGAGAGGAGCAACCTGAGCCCTCAGGGCTGAGCAAGGTGTCCAGGCAAACCTGGCGCTGCAGCTCATGTCTGAGTGCAGAAGCTAGATGGCACAGTCTGCCCACAGTTCCACTGCCATCAGGAGGGTTGGGACCAGACACAGTCCTGCAGTGTCCTTGTCCCTCTGTCTGCAAATACTTGGCTTTTCTTGATGAATTTAATGCTGGAACCCTCTGTTGTGGGCTGGGCTGGGTGAGTTGTGGGGGTTCAGCTAGAGAAAAGAAACTCTGTGAGACTTCAATGTGGCCTTTTAAAGCTTAAAAAGGCTGTTGAGAAAGATGGAGACAGAAGTCTCAGCAGGGGCTGCTGTGCCAGAAGTGATGGTTAAGCTGGAAGAGGCAGAGTCAGGGGAGAGAGAAGGGGAAAATTGTTGCTTCTGAGGGCAGGGCGAGCCTCGCCCAGGTTGCTCAGAGAGTGGGGAGAAGCCCCATTGCTGGAACCATCCTAGGTCAGGTTGGACCTTGGGGCTGTGAGCAAGTTGCTCTGGTTGGCAATGTCCCTGCTCAGGGCAAGGTGTGGCACTGGAGGAGCTTTAGGGTTCCTTCAGCCCAAACCCATCTGTGAATCTATGTGGGGCATTTGGTCTGTGCGTGCCCTTTGCTGCAAACCAACCTAAATCAGGAAGGGGCTGCTCATACCTGGTCAGGCCACCCTTGATTTTTTTTCCACATTAATGTGAGCTGGCCCCACAAATATTCTTTAACTTCAGGGCATTTAGCTATCAAGGTGTCTTGTAAAAGCCTAACTCCCATCCCCGTGCCACTCCATGTGGCTAAAACATTGCTCATTGCTAGGACACTGCTTTGGGCCAGGCATCGCCCCTGCACCCCCATTCATATGTAGCTCTGCTAGCTCCGAAGCCATGGTGGGTTTTGGCTTAAACACAGATTTCTCACCCAATTTGCTGCATGTGACCAACACAGTGTTCAGTCATGTACCTCAAGTCATTGTCTTGTTTAGCAATTTCCTCTGCTAAACCTGCCCCAGCACCTGGATGGGCCCCCATCCAAAGCAGAGGGGAGTAACAGCACCCACTCTTCTGCTCTGGGTGTTGGATAATGTGGTGAGATGAACTGCAGAAACCCCCTGCAGATGGCCCTGTGGTGAGCAAATGACTAATGCTAGGATGAGGGGAAATGGCCTCGTGTTGTGTCAGGGGAGGTTAGATTGGATCTTAGGAATAAGTTGCTGCGCGATCAGGAGGCAGGGTGACCAGCTAGCTCCGGGAGCTTGTTTTTGGCTTGTCTTTGACTCCTTTCGGTAAGCGGAGCTACCGGCTGGGGAGCGCCTGAGGAAAGGAGGAGGAGGAGGGACAGCACGCTCGGGTTGCCTACGTGCCTGAGGGCAGTGACGGAGCAGGCAGAGGGGCTGCCGCGGAAAGCGCGGGAAAACCGAGCAGAACCCGGCGCGTGCTGCGACTGCAGGAGGCGCCTCTGGCCTCGCGCTGACAGGCGGCGAGGGGAAAAAACATCGGAGAGGACAGTTGCAGTCACCATAACACATGGTGAGTACTCGCACAAAGGCCAGCAGAAAAACAGTGGGCACCCAAAC
>VXBP01009755.1:6316-16624 GCA_013400115.1 Rhinopomastus cyanomelas
GCTCACTGAGGACGGGGGGGGGGGGCTGGCAGCTTTCACACCCCCTGCCCCCCATTTTTCTCTCTGACTGCAGGGTCCAGCCCAGAGGGCCCCCAGGGCAGGTTTTGCCCTCTCAGGACCCCCTGTTTTCCCTGCTGCCTCCTGGGGACCCTGGTGGCTGCCCTGGCACTGGCCCTCATGGCATGTGGTGAGTTGGTGGGGAGACTGGATCTAGGTGCCCCCCACTCCGTGCTGGGGGACCCCCCTAAGTGGGGTCTCTTCCAGTGTCTTGGCTGGTGGCTCAGAGAGGACAAACCGAGGTGGCCCCATTGCTGGAGCTGAGGAGGAGCCTCTGCCCCCTGCAAGGTGACAGCCCCCCCAAAACAAGCCGTGATGAAGCCCCTGCCCAGCCCGTCCCGTCCCCCCACTCCCCGGCGGGTCATGACGGGGCGCCTGTCCATCTGCGGGCAGAGGCCGAGGGCTGCCAGCTCTGCCCCACGGGCTGGCTGCTCCGCGGCACCGGCTGCTACTGGCTGAGCGGCACCAAGAGCATCGGCACCTGGGCCGAGAGCCGGGAGGACTGTGCGGTGCGGGGGGCCCAGCTGCTGCTGCCGGGGCAGCGGGACGAGCAGGTGGGGCGACCGGCGGGCGTGGGGGTGCTCCTGGGGAGCTGCTGCCACCCTGGGTGGGGGCTTGGCCGGGGTCCTGAGCTGCGGCAAGGGGGTGATGCTCGCCCCAACCTCCCGCCGCAGGACCTCCTGAGCAGCCTGGACCAGAGAGCCAACCGCTACTTCTGGATTGGCCTCTGGGTGCCCTCGGCCGAGGAGGGCTGGCGCTGGCTGAACGGCTCCCGCCTGGAACCGAGCCGGTGGGTGTCGGGGCGGGTGCCCCCAGGGCTGCCCGAGGCCCTCGTGGGGTGACGCAGCCGCCCCCTGCGCCCGCAGGTTCCAGCTGAGCACCGGGGGCGGAGGCAGGAGCTGCGGGGTGCTGCGGCAGGGCGGCATCGACTCCGAGAGCTGCGGCTCCCGGCTGGAGTGGATCTGCCAGAGGGCAGCCGCCCGGCTCTGAGCCGCGGGGCAAGAGCCAGCGAGGAGCCCTGAAAGGCCACGGGCTGAAATAAATCACTCTGACCCCCAAGAAGCTTCTCGCTCCCCCCACCAGGCTCCTCTGCAGCGCCAAGAGCTGAGACGGAGCATCCCCTCGGCCAGAACTGGTCTAAGAGGAGAGACCTGCTGGCGGCTCCTGGCTGCCTCCTGGGGCTGGGAGCTCCCCTTGGTTTGGGGGAGCAAGGGAGCTGCCGCAGGGTCCCTGAGGTCAGTGAGGGGGGAAGACAGGCCTGACCCCTTAGGGTCCTGCGAGGAGGAGGAAGAGGAGGAGGAACTGGCAGCCCTTGGCGACCTCAGGGACAAGCAGAGAAGTGTCTGCAGAGCCACGGGGGAGGTGGTGTGTAAGTGGGGGCTGGACCCCAAGGGAGACCCTGACTGTGAGCTTGGGAGCCAGGACGACCCCCAGGCAAAGCACCACCGCAGCCAGGACCCGCAGAGCCCCTGGCACCGAGAGAGGAGGCTCAGCCGGCTGGCGAGCGGGGCCCTGTGTTTATTGTGGCCGCTGGGCCGGGCAGCAGGGCAGCAGGAACGGGGACGGTCTCAAGAGCCAGGAGCTCTGGCAGCAGTCAGTGCCCGGGTTTGGAAGCTGCCAAAGCGGGGGTCAAGCAGCCAGCAGGGCCGGCGCCAGGGCAGGCCCAGCACGATGAGCTCTCTGCACACAGCGCCCAGTCAACGCCAGCAGCTCCCTGTGTCCGGCCCGTGAGAAGGCAGTGGCCGTGGCCAGCCCCACGCCGGCCCCTCTCCTGGCAGTCAGGCGCTGGTGGCTGCTGGGATGACAGAAAGGGACAGAGTCACCCGGGGCCACCTGCCTGTCCCCAGGCCACAGCTCTGGGGCACAAGGAGGATGGGGACGGGCATTTGCCAGCAGGGGCTGGGAACTGGAACCACAAGACCGGCTGGAGCCCCACTGGCAACCGGTACTCACTGGGGGCCACGTGGTAGCCCTTGGCCTTTGTTGCTTCATTGCGACGGATCTTCCAGAAGACCAAGCCAGCAACAGCAGCGACGAACACCGAGACGGCACCAAGCGCCCCCAGCACGACGGCCAAGAGGCTGGGCTCTGGCTCTGGGGGAGAGCGGGGCTGTGAGGAGGGGGAAGGGAAGGGGAGCCCCCAGGCCCGCGCTCCCCCTGCCCAAGGCCCCCACGCTCACCCGGGGCAAAGAGGCCGGGCTCGGCCAGGCTGGCGTGCTCCACGCGGCACCGGTACTTGTCCCGGTCCTCCGGGCGCGCCTCGACGGAGGCCCAGGTGGAGTAGGTGCCGTCGGGGTTGGGCACGACGCTGCCCCGCTCCGTGTCCTGGTCCCGGAGCTCGCCGTCCTTCAGCCAGCTGACGCGGACGGCCCGCGGGTAGAAGCCGTAGGCGCGGCAGCGCAAGGTCAGGATCCCGTGGGCCTCCTTCCCCGACACTCGCACGGTGGGGGGCTCTGGGGAGGGGGTGGCAATGAGGGCCGGCACGTTCACCCACCGCGGCCGGGCCGTGCGTCGCCGTCCTGCCCTCACCTTTCCTCTCCAGCACCGCCCGCCCGTAGCTCACGTATCTGCGCAGCCACTCGGCGCACTCGCTCTCCAGGTAGACCTTGCACTCCTCGGAGGCAGCCCTGCTCTCCCACCTCCTCCTGGAGAGCTCGCCGGCCGCGTCTGCCGCCGTGAACATCATGCTGTCGGCGTCGAAGGCGATGAAGTCCCTGCCGTCGTGCGCGTACCGCCGGTACCCCCGGGTGCTGCCGTCGTCCAGGAGGTCGCAGCCGAACACGTGCTGCAGCGTGTGAGCCGCTGGAAGGCGACGGGCGAGGTGAGACCAGGGGCGCCCTGAGCGCTGCGGGGCTGCTCCGCCGTGGGCTGGGGGACAGGGTGGCCAGGAGCCCGCACTCACTCGCGCTGCCGTTGAGCCACTGGTGCAGTCTGCTCAGGCTCCTGAGGTCCAGCTGCAGGTACCTCTGCACGATCTGGGTCTGGACGTCCCAGAAGTGCTGGTCCAGGTTGGCTGCCATCCAGTCCGCCCGGGGCTCCATCCTGCCCGTCGCGCTGTCGTAGCTCATGATGGGGTGCCCGTCCAGGTAGCCCACTTCAGTGAACTGGGGCAACCCCGGGCTGGGCTCTGACACGATGACTCGGAGGAAGTACAGGGAGTGGAGTCCTGCGGGGACACCGGGGTGCTGGGAGGTGGGGGGGCCCAGGGGAGCCCAGCAAGAGGGAGTGGGGGGCAGCTTTCGCAGGTGGGGGGTGCTGGAAGGAGGAGGAGGAGTCTGGGTGCCAGGAAGTGGAGACTGGGGAGGGGCTTGGTGTGAAGGAGGATGTGGGGGACCAGGAAGGGGGCTCAGCATGGGGTGGGAGGTATCTTAGTTCCTAGAAAAGAAGGATTTTGGGGGGGTCCCCAGGAAACAGATGTGGGGGAGCAGTGTGAGCAGGGTCCAGACGCTGGGACGTGAACCAGGCAGCTGGGAAATGAGGAGATGAAGGTCTCCTAGATCCCCAGTGAGCGACACCAGTGCCAAGGGAATGGGGATGCGGTGGGGTCCCAGTGCCCACGGACGGTCCTGCTGGATCGGGAGTTCTAGTGCCCATCGGAAGGGGTCACAGGGGTCAAAGGGGCACCGGTGTCCAGAACCAGTGGCTAGGGATCATGGAGAGTGAAGGCTGGGGTGGAGGTCCCGGTGCCCGGGGAAGGAGGGTCCTGGGGGTCCCGCTGCCCGGGAATGGAAAAGGATCTAGGAGGGTCGAGGGGGTCCCAGTGGGAACAGAAGGGTCCGGTGGAGGGGCTGAGGCAGGATAGGGAGGAGAGGAAGCACAAGGGGAGGCTCTCTGCGGGGAAGTAGGGTCCATGGGGGGGTCCTGGGAAGGGAGACCAAGGTGCGGGGGAGAGGGGAGTCCGCGGAAGGGAGTCCCGGCCTCCGGGAAAGGGGGTCCGGGGGCTTCCCAGTGACCGGGAAAGACGGCCCAGAGGGGATCCTTGGGTGCAGGTGGTCCAAGGGGGTCCCTGTATCCAGGGGAAGGGGGGCCCAGGAGGGTCCCCGAGTCCCGCTCACCTCTCGCCGCCCCGACCAGGACCCCCAGCAGCAGCAGCCGCCGCAGCCCCCCGCTCAGCGCCCGCAGCGGAGCCATCGCGCTGCCCCGCTCCCCGCCCCTCTGGCCCCTCCGCCAATGGCAGCCCGCGGCGCTCATGACGTCACCGGGCGCCGGGCAGATCCCGGAAGCGCAGGTGGAGCGAAAGCGAAAGCGAAAGCGGGACAGGGGTGGGTTGCGGGGATCGAGGGGGGACCCGAGCTGCGGGAGGGCGCTGCTGGGGCTGCAGCTTTCGTGTGGTAACTGCGCAGCCTTGGAAAAGAAGCGGCTTTAATGCGGCGGTCAGGGCAGAACCTGCGGAGCGGAAGCTCCGCGCTGGGGGCGACAAGGTCAGGGTTAGGGTGAGAAGCCCTGCGGTCCTTCTTTTGGCCCTGAGACACAGTCAGCACCGCCCTGGGTTCCTGCAGAACCATTAGGGTCCTGGAATAATTCACGGCCAAGGCACGACTTCCATAGCTGGTCTTTCCGGGTCCTCTGGTGTCCGGTGGCCTCTCACCCGCTTGCCCTTGGGACTTCTTGCTGTCTCGTGACTTCATGTCCTCATCGAGTCCTTCGCCCGTGGGCTCGCTGGCTGGCACTGCTGGGGCAGTCTTCCTGCATTGGCCTGACCTTATAGCTTCCTAGAGGTTAAAGGTTACCGTGCTGTATCTGGTAGCCAGCTGAGGCAAAGAGCCAGTCCTGTGGATCCCGCTGGCCATTTGTTTTCACATCTTGGGAGCTGGGACTGGTGGAGCCGCTGAGGCTGAGTGCAGCTGCTGCCCCAGCACTGCCAGGGGCCCTAATCCCTAAACCTAACCCAACACCCTAACCTCTAACCCGACACCCTAACCCTAACCCAACACCCTAACCTTAACGGTCTAACCCCTGACCCTAAATCCTAACCCTACTCACGATCCTGAGTGGGGTTTCACTTGCAGGGTGGGATGGGGAGCAGGACAAGCTGGAGCTCTTGCTCAACCCTCTGCTCTAGGTGCTCACAGGGGCTGCCCAAATTTCTCTCATGCCTGGAAGGTGATCATTTGGGGGAGCAACAACTCCAACCCCCCGTGTTTTTTAATGCTGACGAGCAGTACTTACTCAGTGTTTAAGGTTGCAGATGATTTGGGGGCAAACTAAAAAGAGGAGGGGCTTCGGTGGCCTCCACACATCTCCCTCTGTGCTCGGTGGCTGCTGCTTCTTCTGGAGTCATCCCCAGGAGGAGACTGGGGCTGGCAGCAGGTGTGGGCCAGGGTCTCTTCCTGCTGGTCACCACATGCTGGGGGTGAGGCAAGAGGGATGTTGGGGGGCTCTCTACGCGCTCTAGGGTGTCCCCATGTCTCTCTTGTCCCAAGGAACAGGGGAGGACCAGCCATGCCACCTCCAGCTGCGCCGGGGACACAGTTCCCGTTCCCTCCTGTGACTGCTCATCCCAGAGCAACTGTGCTGATCAGCACCTTCCTCTCCCTTCTGGGCCGAGAGTCATGAAGATTGGAAGAGACACCTGAGATTATGAGGTCCAGCCTCGGCTCAACCCCATCCTGCCCAGAGAGCCGAGTCTACAGCCCTTTGCACCTCCAGGGATGGGGGCTCCACCACAGCCCTGGGCACCTCCAGGAATGGGGGCTCCACCACAGCCCTGGGCACCTCCAGGAATGGGGGCTCCACCACAGCCCTGGGCAGCCAGTGCTGGTGTCTGGCCACTGCTTGGGTGAAGAAATTCTCCCTAGTCACAGAATCATTAGGGGTGGGAAGGGACCTTGAGAGGTCACCCAGTCCCCCAGCCAGAGCGGGATCCCCCGATCCAGTCACACAGGAACATGCCCAGGTGGGTCTGAAACGTCTCCAGAGAAGGAGCCTCCACACCTGTCCCGGGGCAGCCTAATGTCCAAACAAAACCTCCCCTGGCACCATCGGAGGTCCTTTCCTCTCATCCCTGTGAGGACAGACTCACACCCTCCCCACTGCAGCCTCCCTTGGGGTGGCTGGGGAGGGGTTTTCCACCTTCGGGGAACGGAGGGCGAATAAAAGCCCGAGCGGGGTCGCTGCCTCCAGCCGCAGCCTTGCAGGGGGAGTTGGGGAGGTTGGAGCCGCCTGGGGGGTTCGGCCACCCACCTCTCCCAGGACGAGGGCCAGGAGGCAGAGCACGGCGCCGGCAGCAGCCATCCGGGTGTAGCCGCGGGCGCTCGGCGCCTCCAGCATCGCTGCAGACCGGGGGGAAGGAGAAGACGGGGGCTGGGGGAGCAGCCGCAGGGCCGAACCGCCTCCCCCCGTTCCCCCGGTTACCTCTGCTCACGGACAGGTTCACGGCCGCACAAGCCCAGCCCTCGGGGACTCGCACCGTCACCAGGTAGGTCCCCGCGTCCTCGTCCCGCGCGTCCCGCAGGGCCAGGGAGCCGTCGGCTCGGGCGCTGGCCCGTGGGTAGCCGCTGGCTACCTGCCGGGAGGCGCTGCAGCTCCGCTCCCACCAGTGCGGGGCGACCCCCGCGCAGCCGTCCAGGGCGTAGGTGAGGATCGGGAGGTTCCTGGGGCTGCCGACGAGCTCCCAGGTGACGCGGATGAAGTCCCAGCCCGGGCTGGGGGTCCGCAGGGAGACGGGGAGCAGCGCCGTCTGCCCCGGGCGGGCTCGGACTGAGCCGCCGGCGAGGAGCAGCGGGGAGAGGGTGCCTGCGTGTGGAGGGGAGGGGGGAGCTTGTGAGGAGGGGCTGCAGAGAGCCTTGGAGGACCCGGCTGCAGGGGCAGGAAGGGGGCGAGGAGCAAGGGGAGCTTCACCCCAACATCTCCCCATCTCCCAGCACTTTGCACAGGCTTCTCCCCAACATCTCCCCATCTTTGCTCCCCGGAAACACCTTCTCCTGGTCTTTCCAGAGCTGCCCTCTGCTCCTCCCCTCTCTGCAGCAGAGGTGCTGCCCAGGCCCCAAGGCCAGCGTCACCTTCTAGGAGCAGGGTGACCTGCACGCTGCGCTCCACGTCCAGAGCCTGCACCGTCAGCTGGTAGACCCCGGCGTCCTCCGGCCGGGCGTCCTGGAGCACCAGCGAGGCGCCGTGGCTGACACTTGCCCTGGGCTTGTAGAACTCTTCCACCTCCATCCCGTCGTGGCAGAGCTGCCCGGAGGCGGCGGGGGCCCGGCGGCACCTCTTCACAGTGTAAATCAAGACGGGGCGGCTCCCGGTCAGGAAGCTCCACTTGAGGTGGTAGAATTCCCGGGTGGGGTTGAGGAGCTGCAGGGAGATGGGCAGGATGGCCTCGCCCCCGGGGGGAACCCACACGGGGGTCTGCAGCGGGGCCAGGGAGAGAGCGGCGGCGGCACCTGCGGCAGGGATGGGTGGGGAAGGAGCTCGTGGGTGAGACCTCACGGACACCTTCCCCTCACAGACAGTGTCTTGTGGCTTTCACGGAGCAGCTGGCACAAGCCTCCGTGGCTGGTGGTAACAGAAAGGCTGGAGAAACACTGTCCTACCTGTAGCGATGCTCCCCGGGGACGAGACGATAGAACCCCCCGAGCTCTCCCTCCTCCACCTTTGCTGCCCCCCCAGTCTGCCCAGAGCCACCCCACTCACCCACGAGGGCCAAGAGGGCAAGAGCCCGCCTCATTGCAGCACAGACCAGCGGCTGGTCACCCAGTCGCCCCCCGCGATGCCCCCTCAGGAGAAGACCCGGCTGCTGCTGTCGCAGCTTCTCAGGTCCTCCGTGAGCCGGGACAAACCCCCAGCGAGGTGACCCAACGCGATGCCCCTGCGCTGGCTCCTGCCCCTGGCAGCGCCTCTGCTGCCTCGTGGTCCGCGAGGTGTGAGAGGATGTGGCTTTGCACTGCGCCTGCTGGGCCGCTCCGAGAGGCTACTGACCACTGCCCGGGAGCCCGGGGTGCGGGGCACAGCCGAAGGGGCTCGTCCGGTGCGAGAGGGCTTTGTGCACCGCTGAACCGCAGCGCAGCAGGGGCTGCAAGGGACCTCGAAGATCACCCAGTCCAACCCTCCTGCCACAGCAGGATCCCCCAGATCCAGTCGCACAGGAATGTGACCAGGAGGGTTTGAAACGTCTCCAGAGAAGGAGACTCCACAGCCCCCCTGGGCAGCCCCTGCCAGGGCTCTGGCACCCTCACTGGGAACAAGGTCCTTCTCTATTGATGTGGAACCACCTCTGCTCCAGCTCACACCCGCTCATCGTGTGGACCCCGGCCAGAGCCAGGTGAGTGACAGTCACCCCGTTGCCAACGGAGCAGCCGGCAGGGCCACAGCAGAGTGTGAAAGCCCTCAGAGCGCCTGTTGTGGGGGCTGGAGGGACGCGGACAGAGACTGAGTCATTCTAGATCCTTCTAGAATTTACTGTCTCAACCCTTCCAACGGGTCTTACAGTCCTCACACTTGTTCTCTGCCCATTAATAGCTCATTAATAATTAATTAACATGAATGTCACTCGCGACGATTGAAAAATGAGTCAGCGTTCCCCTAATTACTGATATTTAATCCTGTGACGTCAGTCTGGACTCCAACAATTACGCAATTAAACGGTATTAACTCTATTACCAAGAATGAAGTCATTAATATTCATTTCACTATCAATTAATTAATAAATATATGTTCTAGCATCCGTGATTAAATAATTTAATTCGTTGCTGTTTAACTGAGTACCGGTAATTAAGTAATAAAATTGTGTTAATTAGACTACTGATAATTAATCATTAATTAATATGAATTTAACTATCAATTATTATACACCTCCACAGCCGCAATTAAATAATTAATTGCCACTTGACCATTTGTAGATAATTAAATAATTAAAGTGTGTCGACTCAATTGCCAATAATTAAACAATGAATTCATATTAATTTAACTATCAATTGTTCAATTAATTATCATATGCTCCAGCACCCATAATTAAATAATTAATTGCCGTTAGACCAGATGCCGCTAATTAAATCATTAAATGGTATTGGCTAGATTACGATAATGAAGTCATTAATTAATATTCATTTAACGATTAATGAATCAATTCATTAATCATGAGTTCCAGTGTCCTTAATTAAATAATCAATTACCGTTCGACCGAGTGTCGATAATTAAATAATTAAATAGTATTCATCGAATTGCCGACAATTACATTATTAGTTAATATTCATTTAACAATCAACTTATCGATCATTATACATACTGTCGTCAGTAATTCAATAATTAATGGCTGTTTAACTTGGTGCCAATAATTAAATAATGAATTGACATTCACCTGAGCCTCCAGAACTGGGGGTTGGACTGGATGATCCTTCGCCGACGATTCTGTGATTCCCTGATTAATAAATAATTACTCAGTGTCTGTTTATCGACAGTTGAATAATTAATTTATATACATTTAATTATCGATTATTAAGTAATTAATTAGCATTTATTTAATTATCAACGTTTAAGGATTTAATTTACACTTATCCGAGTATATTGACATTCGGATATTGAAGTAATTAATAATTAAGTAATTCCTCGGCATCCGCCCGGGTACTGATAATTAAGTAATTCATTATCAGTAATAGAAGAAGCCGCTTGCCTCAGACTGCTGACTAAGAGCCACAGTGTTTGCGATTGGCAACCCCGCTCTGCCTTGGGCCAACACCCGGTGATTCCTCACGGCACCGGGCTGATCCACCACCCACCGTGATCCCGACAGCCGCAGCCCTAGCGATGCCTGCAGGGCGAAGCGTAGCCAGATGTCAGTAGCCTTAGCCGGTGCAACCACAAGAAGGGGCCACTGCCACGGGAGCGCTGCGGCCCCCACCGCTCGAGGAGTCACAGCTGCAGGGCTGCGAAAAGCCTCCGGACACCCTACGAGCGTGGGGAGGGGCTGCAGGCATGGATGACACTGCAAGAGCTCCCACCCAGCCCGGAGCAGCTGCAGCGTCCTGGACCCTTTCAGCCCCCCTGAGCACCTCGTTTCTGAACGACCACCCAGCGGAGCACCCTGCGGGGCGGGGGGCGGAGCCAACGCGGGGAGGGGCGTGATTATGCTAATAAAAAGCAGACGCCCGGTCACCGCGGAGCAGCGCTGGCGGGCGGGGCGAGAGCGGTATGGGGCGTGGTTATGGTGATGAGATGTCGCGGAGCACGCCGGGGGGTTCCGCTGCGGAGGTTCCCGGGCTGGTTCGGGGCGCCCCGCACAATATGTCGGGGTGCTGCGGGCAGGGCGGGGAGCGGGGC
>VXBP01009756.1:0-21697 GCA_013400115.1 Rhinopomastus cyanomelas
TGCATTGGTATACAGGCACTTCAGGGAGTGAGCCGTGCTGTTGCTAGTTGCCTGGAAGAAGAGCTCAATCCCCACTTGACTACAGCCTCCCTTCAGGGAGATTGAGAGAGAGAGAATGTCCCCCCTGAATCTCCTCTTCTCCAGGCTGAACACCCCCAGCTCCCTCAGCCTCTTCTCATCATATTTTCCTTCCAATAGCTCCTATAGAATCCTTCACAGCACAGGACACCACTCTGTGTTAAAACCAACACATGCACATCTTCCGGGTGGTGCTAATTTGGTTTGTGTGTCTTTGCTGTGCTTTGCATCTATGTGAACAATTACTTTTACTTTAGCTATGTAATTGTTCTGTCCTTCACTTACATTATCCAGCACTGTGAATTTAATTACTCTTTGTCTTGAAGTGATTTCTAATTTATCCCATTAGATTTGCTCCAGGGTGGTCCCTCTGGAGCTTGAAGTGCAGAGGTTCACCTACCTCAATAGCATTGCTCTAACATAAAGCTATATCAAGCTTTATAGTAGTAGAAGGTGTACTTGACTTAGAGCAGAGTTAAATATTTAAAGGATGACATTAATGTAAGACTTTTGGTTCTGTGTGAGGAACACATATTTTTCAGTTGAGATGATTTTTTTTGTTATTATTTTAGTTTGTCAGGAGTAAACCCCCATGCAATTCAAGTTGGTGATCAGTATTCATTACAGGAAAAAATGAGGAAACAAATTCATTTAGAAATGCAGCAAGTGTGTGCTATATGCGTATTAGGAAACTAGAAGTTAATTCCCACAAGACAAAATGAATTTTCTGGCATTTCAGTCAGTCAATACAGTAGATGGCCACTGCCCTCAGGGTCTACCATGGTTTGCTCACTGGGGCAGAAATAATTGTTTTCATTCATGTTATTTTATGAGCCCTCTTTGGTACCCTTTTAAAAGGAGACATCTCTGGGTTAAACTCTTAGCCACTAGGCACAGAGATGTGATTCTCCACCTGTAGTGGGAACTGGTGAGGCATCTTCTCGGGTACTGGGAGCTGTTCTGAGCCCCTCACTTCAAGAAACAATTTGAGGGTCTGGAGGAGCAATGAGGCTGTGAAAGGGACTGGAGGGAAAGTCTGATTAGGAGAGGCTGAGTGAGCTGGGGACGTTTAGCCCTGAGAAGAGTAGACTCAAGGAGGACCTTCTCCCTCTCTACAACTTCTTGAAGGGAGGTTGTAATCCAGTGAGGGTCAGACTCTTCTCCCAGGCAACTACTGTCAGGATGAGAGGGCAGGGTCTGAAGATGCCAGGGGAGGGTTAGACTGGATATTAGGAAGCCCTTCCTCACAGAAAGGGTGATCAGAGCCTGGAATGAACTGCCCAGGACATTGGTGGATCCCCATTTCTTGAGGTGTCTAAGGACAGCCTGGCTGTGGCCCTTAGTGCCCTGGTCTGGCTGATGCGATGACGCTAGGTCATGGTCTGGACTGGAAGATCTCAGAGGTCTTTTCCAGCCTCAATAATTCTGTGATTCGATGACTATGCAGCCAGGATGTGACCTGTTTTGACAAACACAAAACCAGGAAAACTTGTTCTAGAAATGGTAAAACACGCCTCCACAAATAGGACTCCTGAAATCTGTGTGAAAGAAGCAGTACTCTCTCCAGTAGCAGACCTACAAAAGGTCTATGTATCTTAAATGATTCTGTGATTCCATTACCTGGACCTTCATGAAGGACAGAGCCAGCGAATTGCACAACTGTAAAGAACCTCACAATGAAATCATAAAAGTTGCTGCTCCTCTCTCCTGAGGGGTGGGCCCTGGAGATGTCACAAGCAGACTCATGCGCAGTGTGGTTCAGCCTCAGCTTTCTGATTCAACACCAGACTAGCATCTTCCTTCCCTGTTGCCAGTGGTTGCCTAAGCAGCCTGAGAGTCTTTGTTTCATGAAGCATGAAACTCCGTTTGTAAGCGTTGCAGTCCAAAGGGGAAAAGTGAAAGATAACTTAAAATGCTGTGTGTAGTCTAGCGGAAGAAAACACCTATGCAGCAATTTTTTAATGAAATTATTTTTGATTAGACCAGGACTATGCAATGCATACCGTGCACTTTTTTATGAAGCCAGCAAAACAGCTTTTAAAAGGTTCCAAAAGTTAATATCCTCAGTAGAGCAGGACTAAAGGTTTGGTGGTGGGATTTTGTTGTTGATTTTTACGTTAACTGAAGAAAGACTATAGACAGTTTAGGTTAGAACCTAAAATAGTTCCATTAAGAAGACTGTGTCCAGCAGATAAAGGAAGGTTCTCCTCACCCTCTACTCTGCCCTAGTTGAGACCTTATCTGGATTATTGCATCCAGTTCTGGGCTCCTCACTTCAAGAAGGACAGAGATCTACTGGAAAAGAGTCCAAAGGAGGGCTACAAAAGTGATGAAAGGACTGGAACAAGTGGCTTACAAAGAAAGGCTGAGAGACTTTAGTCTGCAGAGGAGAAGAATGAAAGGGGATCTAAACAATGTCTATAAATACACGAGGGCTGCACATGAAGAAGGCAGGGACAATCTCTTTTCACTTGCACTCGGTGTTTGTCAGGACAAGGATTCAAGCTCAAGCTCAGAACATTCCACCTCAATACGAGGCAGAACTTCTTTACCATGAGGGTGATAGCACCTTGGCACAGGCTCCCCAGAGAGACTCTGGAGTCTCCTTCTTTGGAGACTTCCCAGCCCTATCTGGATGCATCGTGAGTGGTCTGCCCTAGTTTTGGTTCTGCTTTGGCAGGGGGGTTGGACTCGATGATCTTTGGAGAGCCCTTCCAAACCCTGACATTCTGTGATTCTGTAATTGAATCTTAAAAATATAACTTCTTTTTTCTCTGCTTTCCCTCTTTTAACTGGGTTTTAATAAAGTAACAACAATTACATAAGCTCTTGGTACTTCCCTGGTATCTGGCATTGTTTGCTCCTTAACCTTGACCTTCACAATAGATGCTCACAATCCAGGACCTGAACCTAGCTGTCCCCAACCCCTCTAATATTCAAGGACTAGCTGGAACTCAAGAGGTTCAGTTTTCCTGCTACACTCATAAGATAGCTACTTTGACCATCTAAGCCACAAACCACTCTTGTCAAACACATCCCCTTCTATGTGCAGAACCTGCAAGATCCCCGTCAGCTGCAGAATGGTTCATATCCTCTGACGAAACACTACACATAGTTTTCTGCTACCCCTTGTGTGCTAGTTTTGCTTGTTACTCACAGGTTTGAAAGCAAAATCTTAGAGACTTATTATAAAGGTAAGGAGTTTATTAACAGAAAAAAAAGAAAGGGTTTCAAAGGACATTAAAATTGTGGCCAGAGCCTTTTGCTCCTATCCACTGCTTTCCCCACCTTTTCCTCGTTTGAGTGAAACCTGCCATGCTCTCAACACCACAAACACTAAATCCGAGACTAAGTCTGGGATTTTATTGAGAGAAAGAAAAGGAGGAAGACAAGTAGATATGGAGAACGAATTGTCTATCACTCACCCCAAAGAACTGGAGAGTTGTGTAGTTCTGTAGCCAGCTGCAGAAACACCTCCAAAAGAAGGGACTTTTGTCTGTTGCTTATCTATGGAAACAGCATCAGTCCCACAAGCAGAAGGTCCTTGGTTTGAAACCTACCTGGTTAAAGGTCAAACTACCACTCCTTGACACACACATTTCAGGGTTACATCTTAACTTAGCAGCGCAATTTGAGGATTCCATTTTCAAAACCATTTGGTCACGTGCATCCTCTTCTTCTGCCCGTCCATTTTGGCTTCATAAGGAATTATCCAATTTGTTGGAGGCAGATTGGATGCCAACGGGGTGGCACTGCATTTTGAGCAGAGTCCATGCTTTTTACATCTGGGGTTCCAAAGCCTGTCTTCGTTGACTTTTTGCCTCAGAATTCAGGTATTAAAATTTCACTAGGTCTTTGATCTTACTTCTTTGAGAACAGGCCAAACCTATGAATACTACAGGTTCTATTGTATTCAGATGTAACAGACACAATCCATACCTCAGCTGATGCCAGGGAAAGCCTCAGTCAATCTAACCTCACCGATTTCTGTGCATTGTCATTCTTAATATGCTTTATGTATTCAGTGTGGAAAGAAAAATTAAGAAAACCCCACATCTAAGTCTATACGTGCTGACACAAGTTTAACAGAAAAGTGTTTCTAGCTCTGTGAAGGTACCAGTTGCTTTGCTGAAACTATTTCTGTGGATGATTAGAATTAGAAACAATTATGTGACTCTCGTGTTCAATCAACACTTATTAATTGGCGCTAATGGAAGTTGTGTGCACGCTATCCCTAAGCAAAGGAATGACAGCAGAGCTTAACTAACAAAAGCAGTTTTAAATGAAAAGACATAAGTCCTGCATGCAATAGTTCTTAAAAACACTTTGAGATAAAGACCTGTCTGTCTTTCCACACATTTAGTAAGACATTACATTAATAAATTTAATCATGTTTTTCCTTTCAAAGGGAGGAGCACCTACGTAGAAAGACACTCCTCTGAAAGCCAGACAAGTATATTTTAAAAAATTAAGAGTGAACTGTAAATCTGAGAATCAGAAAGAAATAACACGGAACTGTTTCTTCTGTAGACTGCTCTTCAGCAGTCATTTTTCCCTTTGTGTATCAGTTTCTTTGGTGATCTATTTCTGTAGTTTTGTGGGAACCCTCACCTCCTGCCATCCCTGCTTTTCCCTTCACTTTTCAAAATGAAGAAGAAAGTTGGCAAAGGAATATAGTTCATAAGCCCCTTGCTTTCTTTCTGGCATAGGCTGTCAATTTTCTGATTGCCTATCTGCATCCGTTGTGCTTTATGATTAGCATGAAGCTGGTTCATCTAGAACGGTGTTTTCAGGAGCAAATTTGAAGCACACACATTCTGTGGCTTTAACTTGGATTGTTGTAAAACCACTGAGAGAAGGAAATTGATGATTTACAGTAATTGTTTGGTATAATTTCTATAGCATTTGAGTGGCGCTGCTGTGTGAAACCCATTGTACATCAATACTCGGTCTAAGTATGAAGTCTTGGAGAACATATGTGTCAAGAGTAATCCTGATAAAAGGAAATTAAAGATACATCCACAGATGTGATAAACATGTTTTTAAATTGCTCAAGGCTGTATACTGATATATGAGACCAGACTTTTTAATAATCATGGCTGTAAGTCACAAGGGAAGCACTTGCAGTTCCTGGTGGGAAGGAAACGTTCTGTGCAGTGTGTCTAACAACTATATAATGTGGGGCAGCCCCTGGAGTCCCTCCAGGACAGATCGAAAGAATGAAACTTGACTTCTTACAAAATTACTGCTGCATCTTGGAAGAAGCACAATTAATGACTTCAATAGTATTTTTGTTACCACTGAACACTGTAGCAATGCATGCAGTTGGTTTTGCTCAGATCCCACAGACTCTGAAAAGAGTTTTTTTTATTTCACAGCATCACAGAATTATTGAGGCTGGAAAAGACCTCAGAGCTCATCCAGCCCAGCCCAGGACCAAACATCACCACGTCGGCCAGATGAGGGCCACAGTCAGGCTGTCTTTAAACACCTCCAGATTTGGGGACTCCACTGTTCTGGGAAGTCCATTCCAGGGTCTGATCACCCATTCTGTGAGGAAGGGTTTCCTAACATCCAACCTAACCCTCCCCTAGCCCAGCTTCAGACCTTGCTCTCTCATCTTGTTGCTAGTTGCCTGGAAGAAGAGCCTGACCCCCACCTGACTACAACCTCCCTCAGGGAGTTTCAGAGAGGAAGAAGGTCCTACCTGAGTCTCCTCCAGGCTGAATACCCCCAGCTCCCTCAGCCTCTCCTAATCAGACTTTCCCTTCAGTCTCTTTCCCAGCCTCATTGCTCCTCTGGACCCACTCCAGCACCTCAATCTCTTCCTTGAAGTGAGGGGCCCAGAACTGTCCTCAGTGCCTCGGGCAGGGACAAGTGCCTGCAGACAGCCATTTCCAGAGCAATGCATCAGCAAAGCTAAGCAGAACCTTGCTCTGTAGTTCACTGCAGCTTTCTCTGTGTTGGTTAGTACTTGTGTAACACTTTTCAGCCTTGATAAAATGAACACATACAGGCAATAATTAATCATTTCTGCACTGCTCTGAGGTAAGTAAACACTGTTAGTGCTGTCTGGTAGATGGAAAAACAGCAGAGCTGGGTGTTCCTGGTCAAACTGCAGCTTTGGGGTCAGAATTTCACCTGTGTAATTTAAGAGGTTTGTTTACATGTGATGTTTGCACCACTTCAGCTATACCATCCTGAACCTGGAAAGGCTGAAAAATGTTAGAAACTTTAGAGCAGATAGAGGTGAACTTACCTAAAACATTTTACTAGGACAGATTATTCAAAGTTGCTCATTGTGGGAGAATGTTTTTGTAGTAGCACAGCAGCATCCACTCTCCTTTCTATACCAATCACATTAGTTTGCTTAAGAAAAATGTCTCTTCATAGCTAATAACTTTGTAAATGTGGAAAAAATATAGATCTGGCCTTTAGTTAAAAAAAAAAAACATGCAAAAGTTACTCAGCTTTTGCACTTTACTGTCTCTACTACTGTTTTGCTTGCAGTCTAAAGCCATTTTGCTGCAGTTTCGAATGTGCTGTGTCCCACTCCATCTCTGCTTTTATATATTTTGGAATACGCACATGAGAACATAACCAGATGTGTCCATTTCAGGCTACTACTTTAGTTTTCACTGGTATATTTATATGAGCAATCTGTGCTGGTGGGTTGGAAAATACACTCCAGTCTCGAGTAACCGGAGAATAGCAGCCATGAGCCATCTCCAAGTTGCAAGTTGTTCATCTATTTGAAGATGGGCATCACACTTGCCAGCCTCCAGTCCCCTGGGACCTCCCTGCTTAGCCAAGACTGCTGAAAGGTGATGGAGAGTGACTTGGCTTGGCATATAGTTTAAAATGCTTCAGTGCTGGAGGTGAATTCCTCCTTAACAAGATCCTTTACGTAGTGAAGACCACACCTATGGCCATATGTCAGCGTTGTTGCCATTTTATTAATAGAATGGGATGAAAAATCAAGTTTTAATGTCAATGTTAAAAGTCTGTGGTGATGTTGCCAGATACATTTTCAACTCTGAACAGACAGCTCACTTATGAACCATGTCCAGTTTCCTCAAACTTGTTTGAAAATGTAATCCTGCTTAGGTTTGTATTTTGTCTGTTCTTTTTCCAAAGTAGTAATGATAGAGAATATAAAAAAATGCTGATTTCTTTCTTCTTACTATTAAGTATTTCCCTTAATCATCCTGTTCTGTAGCTGTATGAACCTGGAGCATTTTAAAAAAGACTGGCACATCTGAAAACCATTACAAACTTTAAAATTCTAACTATAATTATCTAGAAGATGGGGGTTGCTCATGACAAGAAGAACATGACAAGTTCCTCTTGAAGAACAGCCATCACTGATAGAAGACTTTCCCCTGCCCTTTTCTGGTATGTGAATTACATGATGTTTTCACTTTTTGTTGTAGCTGAGTGTCAACCAGTTGGCTGCTTCCCAGCTTCTGTTCGCAACATTCTGTATTTTAGAGAGGTCAGCTTCACAGTAACATTTCCTGGATGATTGAATCCCCATCAGAGAAGAGGAAACCAAGATGTATGTTTCAAGTAACCCAGGTCCCCTCTTAGATAAGCAGCCATGTGTTCTGTGGATGTCATCTATCTTGACGTAAGAAAGGCATTTGACACGGTCTCTCACAGCATCCTTGCAGACAAACTGAGGCAGTGTGGTCTGGATTTTCGGGTAGTGAGGTGGATTGTAAACTGGCTACAGGGTAGAAGTCAGAGAGTGGTGGTCAATGGGACAGAGTCTAGTTGGAGGCCTGTATCTAGTGGAGTGCCCCAGGGATCGGTGATGGGACCGGTCCTGTTCAATCTATTCATTGATGACTTGGATGAGGGATTGGCATGCACTGTCAGCANAAAGATGATAAGAGAGATGGAACACCTCCCTTCTGAGGAGAGGTTGAGGGAGCTGGGTCTCTTTAGCTTGGAGAAGAGGAGACTGAGGGGTGACCTCATTAATGTCTACAAATATTTGAGGGGTGGGTGTCAGGACGATGGCACTGGGCTGTTCTCGGTGTCGTGTAGTGATAGGACGAGGGGCAGTGGTTGTAAGCTGGAACATAGGAGGTTCCACATCAACCTGAGAAGGAACTTCTTCACGGTGAGGGTGACAGAGCACTGGAACAGGCTGCCCAGGGGGGTTGTGGAGTCTCCTTCTCTGGAGATGTTCAAGACCCGACTGGACGGGTTCCTGTGTGACTTGGTTTAGGTGATCCTGCTGTTGCAGGCGGATTGGACTAGATGATCTTTGAGGTCCCTTCCGATCCTTAATGATTCTATGATTCTATGATTCTGTTTATTAGGACAGCAAACTGTAGTAACAGATGCTTCTCTACCACCTTGCTTACTGAGTATCAGCCACTGCCTAAAGCTAGGCTGCAGACTGATGAATAGTGCATGAGGAGCTCGAAGAGCAAGGCTGAAGCACAACAAGATTGGTTTAACTTTGTGGGAGTGGGGATGGGTAGAGAAAGACTTTAACCTTAATTTTCTACTGAAATTGGCCATAAGTTACTCCCACCTACACATAGCTAATGGAAAGGTACCAGAGTTCAGATTAGTCAGTGACAGCAGCATCTGGCTCTTCTGCTTCCAAATCCCGAAACAAGGTAAACTACCTCTTTTAGTTATTTCACATTGTTCTCCCCTCCTCCCCTTTCCATAGTTATGGGCAGACTTGTCCCTGTGCTATAATTGAAAATGATTCAAGGATTTAATTTTAACTATTTTGTGTTTTGCCAAAGAATAAAATTATAAGAGAAGAAAATACAGTTCCAATACCTTGTACTTAAACATGACAAACATAAATAAATACATAGAAGAGTGAATCTTCCATGAAACATGAAATAAACAACATGGTCTGGAAACGGACAGGGCTCTTCCCGACTTCTGAAATAGTTCAGCCTCAAAGCCTCAATATACAAATTGTGCATTGTACCAAAATCTAATGTTTAGTTTCCCCAAATACAAAACCAACCAAACAACACAGGGAGATAAAATCCTTTTAACTGAGGCTGAAAAAACCTTTAACCAGACTTTGCAAAGTTCAAGCCTTAGGATTCATTCTGTTTCCAGGAAACTTGTTCATGTCTAGATGTTGTCTAGAATTGTTACCCCCACATAAGGCAGTTACAGTCTTTTTTTCTTTCTCATTTGTTTTCCTTCTCCAGGTGGATCACTTCCAGTTGTTTGTTTATGTGAGTGAGGCAGACATGTTTGCTTGATCAGACATTTAGAAAATTGCGAAAATAAATACATGATGTCCTCCTTCCCACTAGATAGCAGTAATTCAAAGAAACAAGCCTGTTTAGTTCAGGATTCCCAGCATTAACTGCACATTAAAGGAATTATAATTAACACCTTGCTGTAAGTTCTCTTGTAAGATGGGCACTAGACCCCAGGGATAGAGAGGACTCAACTTCCATTTACATCACTCACTGGAGAACTTCATTTGAAAGAGTAAAAGCAGATCTGGTAAGAAATAATGCTGACATGAAATAATGACTGAATTAATTCTTGCTAATAGAGTTCTATTTTTGTGCTGATGGGGAGAACGGACACAACAGTAATGCTTATTTATTTTTAAATGTGCTGAGATGATTTATCCATTGGAATTCACCTTTGCATTGTCTCCTTCCTTTCTGCATGCAAAAGCAGTGGGGTATGAACCACAGACCTCCACTCAATAGGTGATTCCTTATGGGAAAGAGGCTAAAACATTCAGTAACAATATATATAATCAAATACAGGTTTTTCTCAATTAATCAACTCCAATAAATGCTCAGATATAATAGATGTGTGTGTGTGTGTGTTGTGCTGGTGTAGCATAAACCATATTATCGTTAATAGGATTTAGGATGGATCTTTCATCCTTTGTTCTGACTACACGGGATAGGTTGCTCTGCATTCTCTGTACACGTAGATTACAAGATAGCAGTGCACACAATGTGAAAGACAATAACTTCAGAAGCCACAACCAGAAGAAAGTATCTTAGTTTGAAGAAGACAGAGTCATCGGAGCACAGCAGCAGAAATAGCAATTCTCAATCGCAGCGGTGTAATTTTCCACCCTCCAGCTGAGTACAAGACGAAAGCAAGGACCTGGCCCCTACAGGCACCCTTGTGTTTTGAGATCATGAGATTACAGCAAGATAGATCTCAGTCGATATTGCAAGGGAAGTTTGCAGCGCTCACACAGAGGAAAGCTCAGCAACGTAAACTTGCAGGGTCTGAGAACCAGACATGCAGAAACTGTCCGAATAACCAGGGACTTCCATGAATGACACATGGCAACGCAAGCATTTAGTCCCATGGCAACTAAGAATACCAAATATCACATTTAAGTGTGGCTGGATTGTACAAAAGATATGAAATCTTTCCTGTGTGAACAGCATGATGCCTGTTTTCCTTTTTACTAAGGTAGTCCTTAACATGATACTAGTGTGAACATTCAGTCCCTTTCCTGTAAGTTAAATCGTGAACAATCAACGAGTGAGTCTGACATTTACTATCACGTAAAGTCACTGCTGTACTTCAGGAGTGGGCTTTGTGTTATTGGGGCTTTTTCCCCCCACCCTAAGTGATATTCAGTCAATGTGGTCTGCTGTGGTCTTTGCCAATGACTTCACCTCCAGCATAAAACTCAGGCTCTAACATTTGGTGAAGTCACATTGCTATGGTGTTGCTCTGCTCTTAGGTGACAGTAAAGCTGTCCTGATGCTCGGGAGAACAGAAGGCTCTCTAGGGGATTTTTTCTGTGTGCACAGACACTGAGGTGAGGACTGAGGTGAGACTGTGAAAAGAACAGAAAAAGTCTTCCCTTTTGTCTCATCAGGAGGATTGCACAAATTATAAAATAGTGAGAAAATACAGAAAAGTCATAAAAAGGTAGTTACACACCACAGCTCACTTGCACACGAGCTTGAGACAAACAGGAGGGATGGAGATGTGATCTTACAGCAGCTAAGGAAGAAAGGATACAGGCAAGCCAAAAATAGTCCTGGATTGTCACAATGACTCAGGTTCAATTAAGGTAAGGGCTATCAGAAACTTCCCCATGGGCTGACCTTTGGGCCAGGAGGCAGATAGAACCACAGGTATCGTCTCACTGCAGTTCTCTTCAGTGTTTTAGCACAGTTAAAAATTCTGAGGTGCAACTATTCTGGAAAGAGCAAAAGTCCTCTTTGTCAGTTATGTGTCATATCAGATGCTTAAAACAAAACATGAAATATAAAATAAAAAGGCAATTTTTACAGTTTTAACAGATTTGGAGCCTAAAACATAATTTAACCTCTTATCATAATAGAATATTCTCCTGTATTTTTTTAAAAATGCAATTATAGAATTATTATGGATGGAAAGGATTTCCAGGATCATCAAGTCCAACCTTCATCTCAACATTTCCCTAACCATTTGAGAGTCTGTGTTTCATTCAGAAATTGAATGAAACACAAAAAATACCTAAGAGGAGAGTAAGAAGGCAAGACACTAACATGGGAAGATGTTTTGATAATTTTGAATACTTTCCTTTGTATATTTTCCATGAACTTTTAAGAAATAATATGGTTCGATTAAACTCACTATCTTGTAGGACCCTGCAGTGTCCTGACTGTCTTTGGGTGCTGCACTGGGAAAACACCAGTATACAACTCACGCTAGTACTAAGATTTTAATAATTTCAGATGGAACTTTTATCTCCTAAATTTAGTCATTCCAATTGAGTGTTCCACATCATTTTAATTCTCTAAGCTGAAATAGGTACTTTGAGACTTCACTAGGAAGGGAATATCAGTAATCCAGGTAAGAAATCTAACTTTTAAGCAGATAAAGGGGGTGAAATGAAATGGGACCTTTTTCCATTAAGAAATATGAGACTAAAAACTTTGAATCTTTTCATGTGGAGTAGTCTTTGAGTTCAGAGGGCCATTCCAGTAATCATGGAAATTATAAAATTACACGGATGGATGATCCAATGGTGTAAGAAAGAGCAAGTCACCAGAAAACAAAAAAAAACCCCAAAGCCACGGTGAAGGAATTTTTCACTCCGTTGGAGGAAAATCACAGAACATCAGAGATTGGAAGGGACCTCGAAAGATCATCTAGGCAAGGGGAGGTGCTCGCCTTCTGCCACGGCCCTGCACTTGGCTCCATTCATCCCTTCTACTTGGGCTTCTGTCCTCCACCTGAGAAGTACAGGGTACAGAGGCCCCTTGCTTCTGGCTCTTATTTGGCTGTTGTCCAAACTGCAGAGCCTGGCTCCACCAGTCTACCTCTATTTCAGCCTCTCTAATGCTTCTAAGCCTTTCTATTTCCATTTTTATCTTTTCAAAGTTGTCTTGCAGCTGTGCCTCTCGGTTAAGCAGATAATCTACTTGCTCTCACAATATGTAGCCTGGGAAAAGTGTTGCATTCTCTGCAGCCTGTCACCTGCACAGACTCATCTTGCTGGGGAACCTCTGTTTGGGTTCCCACATCCATGTACAGTGGTGGTGACCATAGCCTGGTCTTCCTCTGCTGCCAAGTTGNGTACAGAGGCCCCTTGCTTCTGGCTCTTATTTGGCTGTTGTCCAAACTGCAGAGCCTGGCTCCACCAGTCTACCTCTATTTCAGCCTCTCTAATGCTTCTAAGCCTTTCTATTTCCATTTTTATCTTTTCAAAGTTGTCTTGCAGCTGTGCCTCTCGGTTAAGCAGATAATCTACTTGCTCTCACAATATGTAGCCTGGGAAAAGTGTTGCATTCTCTGCAGCCTGTCACCTGCACAGACTCATCTTGCTGGGGAACCTCTGTTTGGGTTCCCACATCCATGTACAGTGGTGGTGACCATAGCCTGGTCTTCCTCTGCTGCCAAGTTGACACTGTTGCTGCTCCATGGATTCAGTATGGTGAAGAACAAACTGTAATTCTTCATTTTAAAGAGTGACAAGAGTAACAAAATCCAAGTATTTCAAGTTCCTTTAAGCCAGTGTAATACCTTACAGCTAATTCTTTGTGATCAAAGACGAAAATAAAGGTCCATTTCATAACAAAACACAGATTGGCATTAACCAGTTCCCACAAAACAGTTTTTCAAGGACAATCACACACATTTTATAATTAATAGATTCACTGACATGGCTGACAATTGAGACTACCCACACCCACAAAAAATCCCAAAAGCTCATCTTCTGTCATTAAACACAAAATTGACTATAAATTTAGAATTATGTTATGACGGTTAAAGTGTTATATGGTGCTAATAATGTTGGATAACTGATTGTAAAAGAGATAGGGTATTCCAAACCTTCACAAACTAAATTCAATGCAGATATATCACTATTTCTTTGAAATTAATGCCAAGTTATTTCTATAACGAAATGTCCAATTTTCACTTTAAAAAATTCTAGATTTACATGATTTATTTCTATGGCACAAATTAATTCTTCATCTGTATCTAGTTTTAAGAATTATAAAGGTAAGAATCCTTTTCAAATAACATTTAAGTTTTCACCTTGATATAAATTAACTTAATTTTACCTGTGCAGAGTGCCTAGAGCTGGAAGTGCAGTGATGCTATGCCAGGTGCTTCTTCAGAATAAACTACCTATTGCATGGATGGGAGGATATGGCTTTGGCTTTGTTTTATATAAATAAAACAAAGACAATGAGTCTACTCTATTTTAAACTTGCCTGCAATGAAGTTTGATGTTGAGCTATGGTGAAAAACCAATCATTTCAAAATGGTATGGCTGAGCCTGCAAGAATGGGTGGAAGTGCTTTGTCCACTCTGCAGCTGAGCCTGGCTTACCTGAGTCAGAAACACAGTTGTCTGTTTCAGCACAGACACACTCACAGAAATAAAATAAAGGCTCATGATTCAATAAAGAACTCATCGACAATGTCGGACACCTCATGTGCACAGTTCCTCTCCTCTTGCCTGAGGCACACAGCAGTTTTCCTTGCCATTCCTCGTATATCAGTGTTTTACAACTACAGAATAGCAAGCTTCATCCCTTCTCCAGCCAAGCACAAGGCATAGGAGGTCACAGGTAGGTGTAAACTTAGGCTGAGAAGTATAACTTCAGTTCTATTAACTTTATCACCTGTTTCATCTCAGTCATGCAGGATACTGACAGATGGGGATACTGCTGTAGATTTCCTGCTCTTAAATAGAGCTGTTGGCTAATAAACCTACTGCCACTTACGACCAAATTGATGGTAAGATCCTCCTGCTCCCCATGTAGAAAACCAGTTCCTACCTAGGAGAATCTATGACACCTACAGCTGGTTCTTTATCCCAGAGAATGGAAAGAGAAGGGTTTTCTGCCTATCTGTCCATAAATACCAGAGAGTCACCCACTGAAGAGCTCTGTGACTGAACAGTAATTCCTGCCTGATGCAGAGTCTGAGTAAGAGCTGGGTCCAGTTGCAATGCACAGGCTCTCTTGATATGACTAGGAGTATTGAGCCGAGCATGGAACATACCTTTTTGTTTAACTTTCCTACCGACAGTGCTACAGAGGTGTGAACTGAACTATTAGAAGTAAGGAGCTGCTAAACCAGTTTGTGATAGTTAATCTGACTATGTTGCTTGTCTCAGGTGAGCTGTAGCTAAACACAGAATCATAGACTAGCTCAAGTTGGAAGAGATCTTAGAGATTGTCTAGTCCAATCTCCCTGCCATAGCCTGAAGTCGGCTGCCACGCAGATCTAAGATTCATTTATTCAAGTATAATGTTTGTTATCTGGACTTCATTGGAATCACCTTAGGCTCTTTTTCTTTAGTCACTAAAGAGATATAAACACTTCCAGGAAACAACTAATGATGTGCTATAGCAAACATCTAGGTACAGTTAAATCATACAGTATCTCTGCAATGACAGCAAAACTGTCTTTATTTCTGTGAAAATAACAGCATGTCTCATAAGAAAATGTCACTATTTTTCAGATTATCGCTAACGTTATGAAATAAGAAGTTTACGACCAGCGTGAATAAATCACTTGACCTGTGCTTCTCCAGTTACAGAATCTGAGACATTCATGGGGAGGTTAACCTGTGTGGCAGCCAGAAGGAGAGCTGGCATCTCCCAGGACATGAGGTGCCAGACAGTGGTTCATGGTCATGCTGTAGCCTGCTGCTGTTCCTGGGGAATCTATTCTCTTATTACATGTTCTTTGTGTTTAAAGCCACACTCAGTGGATCCTGCCTTGTTTCTGTACAAAGCTGCCTGTCCCTGGGCCTCAGCTGTAACTACTTGCTAAATCATGTGTGCATTATTTACAGCGAGGGTGCTGAGGCTGCCCGGGGAGGCTGTAGCTACTCCACTCCTGCAGGTGTTCAACGCCGGGTTGGATGGGGTTCTGGGCAACCTGGTCTGGTGAGAGGTATCACTGCCAGGGGGTTGGCACTGGGTGGTCTCTGACATCCCTTCCAACCCAACCCTGTATATGATTCCATGAATTGATGGCTGCAGTTAACCTAAGGAGGCACAGAGGATGAAGATTTGTGACTGACCCATAAAAAGCACATAGGAGAACAAGTCCTTTAAAGGGTGCACTAAGCAACAAGGTGACTGAAAAGCTAGGATCTCCTCCAAGGAAAGGGCTCAGGCTTGGAAGGCAATGTAACACAGAGGACAGTGTCTCATGGAGAAGAATATGGTTAACTGATAAAGATGGTTGACATGAACAAGCAGCATGAACAGAGCACAACTTTTGAGATCTGCCTAGGACATGACCATCTGAAAACATGCTGACAGGGGTTTAAGCTGACAACAAGATGCGATAGGTGAAAAACGGATGAGTGCAGGGGTCAAGAATGCTTGAATGGCCCAGGGTCAGGAGGACCCTATAACACATGGAAGACAGGTGGTGCGATGTCCCTCCTCCTTCACCCACCTTCTATAGCAGCAACTGGCAGAATCTGGGTGGCTCAGAGGCATGAGAAGCATCACAGGACTTGCTCTACAGCTGCTTTAAGCAGCTCTTGCTTTCACACCACTGCCAAACATGTTCACAGCTCAGAGCACAGAGGAGATGATACCCACTGCTGGCTGCCAGGTGATGAGAGGTGCAAACTGTCATTTGTGGAACTGTATGGAGGGTGGTCTAGGCATTGACAGAGACCGCCTCTCCCAAGTTCTCTAAAAAAGTTTAGGAGACAGTGTGTTCTTCAAGAAAAACCAAAGGGAAGAGCAGGTAGTCAAGCATTAGGAGGAGGAGGTTACAGCCAAGTCAAGAACAGATAATAGGTATCTGCTTAGTGCGATGCCTTTCCCGTGTGAGTACTCAGAGCTCCTGGGGTTTCAGCTCTGTCACTCGCAGAGCGCTTTGCCATCTGCACAGCAAATGGTGTGAAAAGGTGTTTAATTCAAGGTGGCAATCACATACAAGAGTGAGTAAACAATGGACTCAGCAAAAGGGAAGAGCTGGTTAAAATCAGATATCTTTTACACATCCAAAAAGTTTTAAGACAGTTGATTAATGTTAAATCCTCCTTGAAATTTTAAGTGGTGCCAATGTCTATAAATCACTTGTAATCTCTCTCAAGAAAAGCTTCATCATCTGACAATACTGGTGCTGAGAGGTTTCCTTTGATTTTTATCCATTTATATCCCCCCAAATAAGAACTATAGCACTCTTCACTCACACATAACCCTGCATACAGATGGTTTCTTTCTGTAAGTGTGTTTTTCCATTTAGTGTTAAAAGTTAAAGAGCAGCAGTATTCAACTCTGTCCACAGGATATAACAAATCAGTACAGCATGTGATCAGCTATACAGCACATATAATTATCAGAGTGCAGTAGGAACCACTGGATATATCTTGTCATAGATTCCTAAATGGTATAATTCAGGATTAAACCTGACAATAAGAGAAGAGAAAAGATAGCTGCTGTTTAGGAATTAAAATCTGAAAATATTCTCCATCCTCTTGTGTAAAATCAAGCTACATAACTCTACATATTTATAGCCTAATGTTTAACACCCTTTATTTACTGTGATGAAAGTTTTAATGCTGCATTAATGTGTATTTTTCTTCATATTTTTCACATTCTTTGTCCTGATGACTCCTTTGCTTTATATCCTCACCCTTTTCACATCACTCAGCTGTTTTAATGCAATTTTTGTTAGAACTAAAGAAACCTGTTGTTAGCACGTGCATTATTTATACATCTAGCCTGACTTTAATATCCTGATTCTCAGGAGCACTAATAAACTTCAATATGTTAATTAGGATTCCAATGTCACTTTATGCTGAAAAGTGAAAAGAAAGTTAACAATAACAACAATAACCAAAGAATAAGTAATACCTGAAGAAATCCTGACATAGAACAATGTCAGGGCTGTCTGAACTGGTGAAATATATCTTTGTATAGTAGAATCTATCCTTAAAACTTTCTCCAGAAACCAATTAGTAAAGAGTTGATTTGAAAACCTCATGACTATTGAGACAAAAAAACCTATTTGCATTTATAGGCTTTGAGTTACTTTGAACAGAAGCAAAATGAAGTATTTGGGGGTTGTCAAGCTTGTTGCTGAAAAATATTACATAAAATGAGACACAAATACTTTTTTCAGACATAATGTTACTTTTAAAAAACCTACAAACCAGTTGCATTGATGGGACACTATGTATCTTACAATCTTTACAAACTAGGCCTTTATTAAATGCCCAAACATGCATTGTATTTAATGCAGGAACTTGAATTCAGACTCTTCCCTACCCTTTACAAGTTTAATTTATTGGTTGCTGTTGAGCAGCTTCTTATAAGCCTCAAATCCCTGGTGTCCTGTGCTGTGCTGATGCGGGACATACTGGATATTGAATAAGACACAGCAGTCCTCATTTTTTCACTTAATGGGAAAAGATGTGATAGAATAAATAAAAACCTTTACAATATTTTTTAAACAAACACTTATTACTCTGATGAAGCAATAGTTTCTGGCAATAGTTGCACAGCTGAGACTAGGTCATCCAATCATCTCTATAGAATAAAAAAAGCTTGAGGCACACTTCAGCATCACACAGAACAACTTGTAACTTGTACTTTGTCTTGTGAGGAGATTTGAATCCATGAGAGTATTTGCTGTCTCTTATTGAGACTGCCTGTAAATCACACACTTTGTTTTGAGAGGTTTTATTGTCCATTAGTGGGTAGAAGTGAGGAGTCAAAGAGTGCAGCTACATATGTGATGTACGGTAGGGCAAACTGACTCAAAATCTTAGACTGGCATAAAGAGACATAAAATGCAGAATATATTCCTGGCAATTTCTGAAAATCAAAGAGATTTTTAAAGCTAGCAATATTGGCAGATAAGAAATGTCAATTGACCTAGCCAGTTCAGTGCGTTCCTATTCTTGCTAGCAGTCAGGGAGAATGGAAAGATGAATGGAAAGATGGAGTGAACTATGGAACGATTCCACACCACAATCTCACCTGGGTTCACAAAGCCAAATTAGAAGTGTGACTGCAGCTGTTCTGAGCCCTAGTCCTTTGATTTGTTCATCACAGAATCTGACTGGGTCTGAAATACTTCCACAAGGTGCACTTGCACTTTCAGTTGGTGGCTAGACTATCACCTGTGTAAGGCAGGTGGTTTTTTCTGCTTTAATCTCCATTCGAAAAGTGGCTGCAGATACCTGATGCTTCTTTTCTTTTGTTATCCACTTTAACTTCTATTAAACGAGTCCAATTCTGTGAAGGAAGTGAGAAGTTTCAAATCTTCTACAAATTATGTACTCTAGGAAAACAGGTTGATCTTGATGGCACCTTGGCTGAGTGGAACATGTTTTCAGCGATGAACTGGAGCTACTACAGTTTCTGGTTGACTGGAAGTATATGTTTCCTCCAAACAAAAACAGCAAGACATTTTAATATCTTTCTACTACTTTTCAATGATAACTTTATTTTTTTTTTTTAAATTGGGGTTTGTTTGTTCTTTGCAGTGGGACATTTTTGTGTTTGTAGCTGCTGTGCTCAGTATCACTCTTCATCCTGCTGTTGTCATGTTACAGCCATCATTTCTGAGACTACTGTATTAACTATGCTGTAACAGTGAAGTTCAGCATGGTGGGATATGTCTGTAGACTCCCCTTTCCTTAATCAAAACTTACCTGAAGTTTCTGAATTAAGCTGAAATTAGACTTAAGGAGTAATAGATTTGTGTTTTGCAGTGCTGAGGTTTACGTTGAGTAAAACAGCCCATGAATCTGCAGTGCATTTTCAGGCTGTACTATAAAGTAGAATTAACCCTTCTGTTCACAAGACAGAAAGTTTCTAAGCATAACACCACAAAATAAATTAAGTTTTCCAGTCAAGACATGAAAATACCATTGCACAAAGGGATCCAAGAATCTCTTTGCACTAGTCTTGTCCCAGGAAACACCCTGTGCAGGTATACATTTGGAACCAAAGATGGATGTTACAAGGTGGGCCTCGCAGGCTGCCTGACAACCAGAAAACTGTTAAAAATGGGGCTAACAGCTGCTTCCAGTGAAACTACAATGAAAATGGAAGTGGATTGAATTCAAATTTGCTGCCCAGATCCCAAAGGAACAAGTCTGGAAAAAAGGCATCCTGAGCCTGAGGAAACAGCTTTAATACCAGCAAACGAGAGAGCCCCAATAATCTATCAAAGAGAAAACATAAGATAGCAGAGAGACATTGGAAGCTGCAGCAGCACCAACTTCTCACAACTGATAGAGCATCGATTCTGAGAAGTGCTGTTCTAGCGCTAGATACCTGGGCGTGCACAGGAGTATCAGCATACGTTGGTACTTCACCAGTTAAGATGAATTTTATTACAATGCTAAAATGTTGTGATAAACACAGAAACATCACAAAATACTAACATTAGAAGGCTGCACAAATTACCTCATTGTATTTAATTTAGTGTTGAAAGTTTACCTAGATAAACAAATCAAAAACAGCTCCACCTTGAGTACTGGGGCAGTTCTGGACCCCTCACTTCAAGAAAGACATTGAGGAGCTGGAACGGATCCAGAGGAGCAAAGAGGATGTGAAAGAGACTGAAGGGAAAGTCTGATGAGGAGAGCCTGAGGGAGCTGGGGCTGTTCAGCTTGGAAAAGAGAAGACACTTAGGAGGGACCTTCTCCCACTCTGAAACTCCCTGAAGGGAGTTTGTAGTCAGGTGGGGTTCAGGGTCTTCTTCCAGGCAACAAGCAACAAGATGAGAGAGCAAGGTCTGAAGCTGGGCCAGGGGAGGGTTAGGTTGGATGTTAGGAAGAGTGATCAGACCCTGGAATGAACTGCCCAGGACAGTGGTGGAGTGGTCTTTAAGGACAGACTGGATGTAGCCCTTGGCACCCTGGTCTGGCTGTCATGATGATGCTAGGTCATGGTCTGAGGTGGATGATCTCAGAGGCTTTTCTAGCTTCAATAATTCTGTGATTCCGGATTCTTTAAAGGTATGAATATTTTCCATGATTGAATTAAATAAATCTCTTCTTTAAACCAGAGCCTAGGAAACACAACACAGACAGTATTTCAGTGCTCGTTTCTAGCATAAGCCTGGGAGGGATCACATTAGCCCCATTCAGTAACCACCCTATTCTCTCTGTTTTGCTTTTAGTGTTGACACATAGATATGTACTGAAGACAAAGTTCTAAGGAGGTACAAGAAATTGAAAGGTTTGAATTACTGCTTTTATCTTCCCTGCAGTTTTGGGGATATACTGTTCTGATTCCTTACTGGTTTTGATTACTTATCTGGAAACATCGATATACATGGGTTAGTTCATTGCAATAAGTCATTTTGCTGGAGATAAGAATAAGGAAATTAATCTATCTTAAAGCCAAAAAATGTCTATGGATCATTTTTGTCTGTTCTTCATCACTGACTTTAAATCAGCCTCCCAGACTTCTGAGGCTCAAAAGGATGTTGAGACAAGAGAGAGAATTGTCTTGGTTGATGAGGACTGGGTTAGGGACAGGTTGATCAAAATGGACATACAAAAATCTGAGGACCCTGAAGGGATGCACCCGCATGTACTAAGGGAGACGGCGGAAGTAATTCCTAAGCTACTCTCCATCACTTTTCTAAGTCATGGGAATCAGGAGTGGTACCTAGTGACCTGAGGATGGCAAGTGCCGCTCCAGTTTTCAAAAAGGGAAAGAAGGAGGACCCAGGTAATTATAGACCAGTAAGCCTCACCTTCATCCCAGGAAAGGTGATGGAACAATTTGTACTAGAGGCTGTGTCCAGGCACATCAAGGACAAGAGGGTCATTAGGGACAGTCAGCATGGCTTTACAAAGGGAAAGTCATGCTTGACCAACCCGATAGCCTTTGATGAGGACATAACCAAGTGGATAGATAATGGCAAAGCAGTGGATGTCATCTATCTTGACTTCAGTAAATCATTTGACACAGTCTCACATAGCATCCTTGCAGCCAGAGTCAGTGTGGTCTAGATGATCACGTAGTGAGGTGGATCATGAAATGGCTGCAGGATAGAAGCCAGAGAGCAGTGGTCAGTGGGACAGAGTACAATTAGAGGCCTGTATCTAGTGGAGTCCCCCAGAGGTCAGTGCTGACACCAGTCCAGTTCAATCTTTTACCAACAAGGCGGGCCTGGTTGAAACAGTGAAG